>VZTI01005802.1:36283-141390 GCA_013397865.1 Struthidea cinerea | reverse complement strand
TGTGGCCCCCTCGCTACCAAAAATCCCTGGTTTTTGGTAGCAGAATCAACACACTTATTAAATGATTGACTGGTTTTGCCTTACATCGGGCCTGTCGATTCAGTAGCTTTTATGGCAAAACAGTGAAAAAAGGTGAGACAACCTCATAAATTGGGAACATGTAGTAAATGATTAGCTGGAATTTCCCTCTGTACCAGAGGTGTGTTCTTTGCTTCTCGGTGCATTTCTGTTTGCCTTCATCCGATTCAGTGTTTACCATCCTGCTTAGTCACTTCATTTAAATATGGAGGCTTGGGCTTCATCTGAGGACACTTATGTTAAGATGAATCTCCTTCCATGTGGGAGTGCAAATTCAGTTGTTAGAGCCTTTTATTGAAACTGGCTTAAGACTAGCTTAAACCTAAATTTTAGGTGACTGAAACCTATCTTTTTAGCTAATTTGAGGTTTGTCTGTGGACAATCTTGTGGAAGTTTGCAGGTGTTGTATTGAAGCTTTTGGGCTTCTTATTAGAAAACTATAAATTAATCTCGAAAATTCACAGAAAATATTACGGACTTGACCATAATATAAGTGTACCATATATGAATTAAATGTTCTCTTTTCCCTAGTGTTCCACTTTTCTTCCTAATGCATTCTTTATTTTTAGTTTTAATATAAAATTGTCGCATCTGGTTTGTGTTCCACAATATTATTTGCTCTTATCTGAATGATTTTGCTGTTGGTAAAGCACTAGCATACTAAAAAGCACAGGATGTTCACAGTAAATTGGCATTGCTGACACCACCTGCTTCTTTCCTCTTAAAATGATTTCTTAAAACATGGTATATTCTGTTATTAAGTCACCTAAATTTGCTTGGATGACACCTTTTGTTTCCCAAATTGTCGAACCTACTTTCTTCTCTCACAATATCATATCATATGGCTCCTTTTCATCCATCAAGTTTGATCTTGGAGAGCGTTTCTGTATGTTTCTTGGAAAAGGTGTAATTTTTGAGAGGGAATAAAGCAAAGGCAAAAATAAACAGTGAGAGCAAAGTAAAGCTGTATGGAACCAAGATATGTCAGTAATGGAACAAATGTACATCAATGAGGATTTTGTTTGGGTTATTTTTGTACTAATGTACTCCTACCTTTTACCTCCATTGCTTGTTTTACTGTTTTTTTTTTCACTCTTGCCTGTTCTGTTTCCCAGCCCTGTGTCTGATTTCAAGGTTGGTTTGAGCATGAAGGTTGTTTGATACGTAATTGCCTGAAGACTCTATAAAAGAAAAATACTTCAAAAATGTGGGATTTGAGATATGATTTCCATGTGTATCAAAGGAGATACATTGTTAGCACAGAGGTTTTTTTTAGCCAGTATTTAAATGGTTTAGAGGATGAGTTTGTGTGTATCTCATCTATGTGTTTTGTTACAATGCTGTTGGGTTTTGTGTGTCTAAAATTACTAAGTAGGAAACTATTAGTAATGTATGATCTTAAAAAGAAAAAAAATATCTGGAGTTTCTGTCGACCTAAATCATGTTGGCAGAGAAAGCTTTCACCAGATGCTTCTCATTTACTTTGTGGGGTGCTCTCAGAAAACATAGGGTTTGTTGTTCTTTATAATTTTTTTTACCTATGTTATTCTCTGAACTTGTTTATATTGTTCTGAAAGGCTTTGCCTTTCCCTTCTGCTCTGCACTGTGTAGCAGAACTAAGTTCAGAGACGGCTCACTGCCTTGTTTTGATTTCTTCTGGGGTTTCAGTGCACGTATCTATTGCCTGTGTCAAGGGTTTTCTGTTGGGCTACAGAAAGCTGGAGTGAATTAGAAGAAGAAAAATAATCTACCAGCAGTCTTGCAGTTTTCCCACTGACCTGAATTCCTGAGGAAATAGATTATTTTTTCCTGGGTAAACTCTGTAGTTGTCTGCAGAGATAACTGAGAATCTGACTTGGACTTTCATTCCAAGTCTGTTGTTGTAAACAGAAGGAGTTTTTTTCCATTGACTTATGTGGGATTTGGATCAGGTGCTTAAAACTGGTGTTATGAGAAAAAAGACAATCACCAGAAATTTTGTGAGCTTGTAGAAACAGCTGTAGTGAATTTATTTTGTACAGAATTTAGTTACCTGAAGCTGTGGAGCCAGAGATAAGATTGTGCTCTCCTCTTTGTTGTGCATCTGAATTATTGCAATGACACAGCATCAGAGGAGTTGAGGAGGGAATTAAACCTTATATGATTTCACAAGTATTGATCTTCACAGTACTATTAATGATCTGGGTAAGTACCTGGAATATAAAACAGCCTCTGCTTGCTGTTGGGGATGCTTTTAAGTTGTAAGAGATGGAAACTGAAAACACATGCTTCTTAGTTGCTCTGAGGTGCACTTGCCAATTAAATTCAAGTTTTGAGGTGTTCATTACTTCATATAATTTTTTTTTTAAACCTATATGTTATCTTGGGTTTAGCACTGTTTCTTTGACAATGTTGGTATGGTCTTGCTTCTGCTGAAAGAGAGAAAAATGGAGTACTTGAATACAAAGACTTTGCATCCTTGTGAAAGGAGCAAGTTCCTCAAATGCTAACAAAAAATTAAGAGGTGAGTTGAAAAAAAACCCCAAACAACCAAAATCCAAAAAATGGAGACTAAGAAAAATATTTTTTGTAATATACTGTCTATCATTCTGTCATTTTGCTGAAATACTTCCTATTTATATCCAAGATTTTTCTTTTGATATGTTGTTACAGCTCCTTTGGATAGAATTGAAGAAACAACTTCTACATTTCAGTTACTGAGTTTCTTGGCTGAAAAATAGACCAAAGTTTTGAATTTATTAGTTTGTATCATACAATGTGGTTGTCTAATACTATTCGTGTAATTGAAGCGGAAAGGTGCTTCTTTTCTGTGTTGATTTTAATTCTATTTCTTAGGTTAATCTAACAAGTTTGAGCTTTATACACTAAGGAAGCTGCTCTCTCTGGTACAGGTTCCTGCCAGTTCTTGTGCGTGGGACTCCAGAGCAGCAGGGACCGTCTCAGGGCTCAGTGGGTGCCAGAGCTGCGTCTCTGAGATTTGCAAGCGTGCTGCTGCAGCTCACAAAGATTGCATGTCAGGACTCTTGGGACAGGGCTGTCCCCACTTCATTCAGTGGCCAAATATAAGCTGTACCTTGGGTTTTCAAGATGGAAGAAACAAAATCTCTTGCCAGATATGTAACTCTGATATTACGTGTTCCAGTGTTGGGAAACTAGAGTTTGTCTCATGACTACAGCAGATTTCAACGGACCTCCATAGCTGCTGTGGTTCAGGAAGTGCTTCTGCCTGCAAACTCCTTCTGCACCCACTGCCATCCATTATTTCATTCTGAGGTGACAAATTGGTACCTTGAGTAGGATGACCAGGGCCTCTGGCAGTGTAGAGTGATTCGATGCTCATTTGGTACATTTCTGCCTTGCCATGGAGGTGATAGAATGGTGGTAATAGTGAAGCTGGCTTTTGAAAATAGCCTATTCATTCAATAGTAGGTTAAAGGAAGAGTGTTTTCCCCTCAGAAATTGTTCTATTTTTTTGGGCATTTTCGGAAGCTTGACCTTAAGTCCATAAACGTGAAAAAGAAAAACAAAAACCAAACCAACTAAACAAATAAAATCCCTAAAAAACCCCAAAACAAAACAAACAAGACCCCCCCCCCCAAAAAAAACCCCAACAAACAAATCATCAAAATTGCTATACATCTGTGTATTTTGGAGTCTCTACTTGTGTTTAGTACCTAGATGGGAAGGTGTTGAAAGCTCTGTACAAAGCAATGAAGTTCCAACTGCCAGCCAAGTTTTTTCCCCAGGCAGGTTGTTGCTGATAATGTTCAGGAAGGCACAGGAAGCTGAAATATTTCCCATGCAGCCCTAATGCAAAGCAGTATCTCTGTTGCGGCCATACTTACTCACGCCAGGAGCTTTCCAGGTTTCTGTGTTATAAGCAGAAGGAATTCCACTTTTTTTTTCCCCACAAGTAATGACAAATTAGAGCAGAAGCATATTAAAAAAAAGAAAAAGTCAAATTTAACTAAGACAAAGATACTTACTTCAAAAGTTAGAATAATGTTTTAAACTCTACTGCAGGAGGCAGTGTGAAGTATTGGCCCTGAGCTGGAGAAAGGGAGAAGCTCTGTTTCTTTTCCCAGCTGGCTGGCTGCGACAGGGATCCTTGAGCGCTGGTGTCCATTAGCAAGATGCTGTGGATACCAGGAGAGCAGTCACTGGGTGCTTTGTGACTCAACATGCTTGGCATAAATCTGAGACACAAATTTTCCCTCTTGATACGAGATTTCCCCAGAAGTGTTCCTGTGCAGGAGGGAGCTGTGGCACAGCAGAAGGCTGAGTAGGGAAAGAGGCGCAGCAATAATGAAGAGTTTAATTTTATATTAGATTCATTTGCTCATCAGCCAAGAAAGAGCGAACATGCACAATCAAAATCCATCCTATAAACATGTTTGAATTCATTAATAAGCACTCAATTTTTTAGAAGATAAAATTTTAATTAAAAATATTAATTTGCTTGGCAGCATGCTTGGGTGATTTCTTCTCTCCTTGCCTGATAAAGTGGTTGCAGAGAGAAGACTAAGCTTAAGGTTTTTGCAATTAAACTGCTGTTAGTTTTAAAAATATAAATTTCAGTTTTTCTAAAAAAATATATCATTTTTCTAGGCTAGGATGTCTAGGATGTTTTATGATAGAATTTGTATGAATAAGTTTTTGTAGAATTGAATAGAAAGAGTAGTGGTTTTCAAATAAAATATGCACAAGGAAGATTTAATGAGGAGCTTGTTTTTATTAGAATGTTTGTTTGCCAAGAAGTTCAATATTTAAAGCTAGACAAAAATTAAAGAAACAAACCCCAGATGTTTGCAAGCCCTGTCCTCTGCACTGTATGGTATATTCTCTGTATTCAGTCCAGATAATTTTCAAATTCAAAATTGTCTCCCTAGGTAATGGTCACAACAGAAGTGGGGTAAATTTCTGATAGTTTGGTTTTGCCTTGGATTTGTTACGCTATTTCTAGACATTTCTGGGGTGGCTGAAGACATCAGTCTGCACCTGTCTTTGTTGTTTGTACAAAGTCTTCCATTAAGCAGAGCACTTATTACTAAGTGTAATAATTGTTACATAATTCTCATGTTCTTTTTTTGTGATGAGTGTTGTAGTTTGACAAGCTCCCAGCTGTATCCTTTCTCACTTTCGTGACACATGGATTGTTCTGGAATGCCTGGACGTTGATTAGTTTGGGGTTGTGATGTGGGTGTTTTGTTTAGGTCTGATTTTTGTTTATTTTTCATGGGGTTTTTTGTTTGCTTTTTTGGGGGTTTTGTTGTTGCTATTGTTTGTGATTTTTGTTGTTTTTACTTTTTGACAGTCTATTAGAGTAGAATACAAAAAACTCCCAGGAAAGAACAGCAGTTATCTGCAGCAGGAAGAAAAGCAAATAGGTGCATGGCTCTGCTTGGATAAAATAGGAAATTTGGATTTCCCTTTCTCTTCATCATTCCAGCCTTCATAGTCCTCTTTTAATTACATAGCTTTTGTTCAACACTTTGTAGAGCTACTTAATTGCCAAAACTTCATTCTGCTCTAAGACAAACCTTTGAGCCACCACTAAGATAGTTATCAGGACTAGAACCTCAGTGTTTTAGGGTCTACATACCAAAGTATCTCTCAATAGTACATTTATGCATACATCTTTGTGCCTGCTCAAGCTTTTGCCTTCAGGCTAGAGAGAGTTGTATCTGAGCATCTATGGGCAGAAGGCCTATGTTGATATTTCTGTAAGTGACTACAGACTCTATGACATTTTAGATGTTCTTTTATTTATAAGCATTGTGGCTTTTAAGTGTGAGGTTCATAACTGGACACACAGTCATTTCATCACGTCTGTTAGCAACTCAGTAAGATCAATCTATCCTTATTTAATGCTAGCACCGTTTTCTTCAGGCACCTTGGCACTCAGATGATGAAGAAACCTGTCACGTGAACTGTGCACTATTGTCTCAGGTTCACTGTGCTATTATTTTGGGTTTATACGGTTAGGATACATGCTGTGTACTTACTTTACAAATGTACTGTCTGCAAATGCATCTTCCTCTACTTGAGCGGAAGCCACATCTGTGCATCTGTGCCTGTGCTGATTCACGCCCGAACAGACAGTTTAAATTCGTTAACCAACCCATGAGATAGAAGTTGAGACTCTTTCTTTCCTGACCTCTGGGTACTAATCTTTTGGTAGACTGTGGCCTCCTGTTAAGTGATTGACTCTGAGTCTTATGTGGCCATAAACCCAGTTGTGATGAATTCTGTTGCAAGAAGGTGAATCAATATTTGGTTGATTTAATGGTTGTTATTCCCAAAGTTGTTTGGTAATCTCTTCCTTTTGGCCGGCTGGATGTGAGTTCTTCATTAGAAGTTAGACTATTAAATGTAATTTTCTGTCACTTTTTGATTAGAGAAGATATGAATGTCTTCAGAAGGTAATGAAAAAGCTGGAGTGGATAGAGTGAGGAGCACAGAGAGAGTGCCCCTTGATGAATTCATGGTGTCTCACTGCATCTACCTTGAGAGAAGATGCTCTTGTCTTTATATATAAATTAGTTTTAAAACTTCTAAGTTGCTACTTTTTATCAAAGTATATTTCACAGTCTAGAGAAGAAAGGCTGAGTTGTGAATCTATGCCTGATCAACAGATTTTTTTTAGTCAGTGCCTCTCTGGAGAATGAAGCTGTGTCCTAAAGACTAAAACTTAGTATTCTGGCATTATTTTCCATTGATGGTGAGAGACCAGAGGCCATATTTAGTTACAGTACTGTGTGAACCTAAAAGAAAAAAAGAACCCCTAAAACATCTTTATTAATTGCATATTTATGTTTCAAAGTTTCCACTTTTGCTCTATTTAAAAATAGGTGTTCTTCCTAGCAAAGCTTAACACTATAAGATGAAATTTTGACCTTATTTGCTGATGTATCATCCCCAGTAGTGAGGATGTTATAGGCCAAAACATATCAACAGCTTCACTGCCTTATTTTTTTCTAGCCCTCAGGTGGAACTTCGCTTGAGTTGAAGCATGGGATGTGAAAGGTGTCAAACTGCTCTCATTCATTTCCTATATGAGTCCATAGGTTCAATAAGCATTATTTTCACCTACTTGTCAGCCAAATTAAAGGGTCGGTGTAGAGGGAGTCAACACACAGAATTGTTGAGAGTGTGTGTGAGGACTAAAATGGGAGAAGATATGACTGTAAAGTTTTTTGAGTATTAAACTTGTCTTCTATGCTTCTGTTGCTCAGAGCAGAATTGAAGGCCCTGACGGAAGCAGGAGGAATTCAGGCATCTGGCTGTCCATGCACGTCCTTCCTGTCTCTGACAATTCAGCTTTCTATTGTTTTGTGTATGCTAATTACAAGCCTTTTGATAAAATTATTTTTATAGCTATGTTCGAGATGTATTTTTAAAAACAGATTTAAGAAAATTTTATAGAATAGAATTTCAGCTGCGGTTCCACCATGCCACTGTTAGACAAGAAAACCATCAGTATTCCTGCTGTTCACCTCATTATCCAAGAGTGCCCCATTACTGCTTTAACAAATTCAGTTTCTAGATGTGGATGTTTAATTAGCATGACTGGTGCCTGATTTTGAAACCCATTTTTGCTGGAAGCATGTACACCCTTTCTGTAAGAACCTGCCAGTGAAATTCTCTGCGACTGTGTGAATCCAGAGTTTCAAATGTGCAAAAAATCTTGGCATCAAGGACACATCTCTTTCATGAAGTCATGGATACACACAGAAGTGGAATGTGCTGCTGCTCTTATGAGAAGCTTCCCTGCCCTCTTGGTGACCATACACTAACAGTAAGGAAATCCCCAAGTATCACCCTGAGAAAGCAAATGATTCCAGTAGTTTATCAATTGGGTTTTTCAAAGAAACATGCCCCTCGTTTTTGTCAGGAAACCACAAGTATGTGGGTAGCTACAGAAAAGGCACTTTTCTAGACAACACAGCTTTAAACAAAGCAAGGTGCATATTATTTCACTGACATTTCAGCCTTGCTCCATAATTGAAAATGTTAACTACTCTTTTGTGTGCACCATTTCCAAACCATAACGTGTCCCTCGGCAGCTAAACTCTTTTCAAAAGGCTTTGTTCCTCCTGCTTTCCGTGTGTCGAAGTTCTTGTGCTCCAAACAACTGATATTATATTTCTCTGTTGGCTGGATTAATTACTTTCAAAATGGACTATGCTTCTCTGTTGCCACAACATCAGCGAGTTCTTGCCAAATTAATTTTCTGTTTGTAGATGGTCCATTAACTACAATAGAAAGCCTCAGTCCCCCAGGCAGAAATGCAAGCAGCACATCAACTCCTGTTTTGCTGTGTTGGAACAAGCAAATAGAGAATAAATACATCTGCCATCAGGTTGAATCCAGGCAGTTTTCCAGTTTGTCTCAAAATGATCAACGGACTGAAAACACTTCACTTGCTTTTGTTGGCCTTTTGAATTCACCTATTTAAAACAGATAATGGCAAATGCATTTTACATAGCATTGAATGAAACAACATTAACTGCATTAACTGATTATCCTTGCCCCAAATAAAAAATCTTTATTCCTAAGAATAAAGGAAGGCCAGGTGAAGGGATATAATTACTTACTAAAGCACCTTCTGTGAAAAAACTGCCACTCCCTGGAGCTGAGCTTTCATTATCATCCAGCAGAGACAGTGGTGTTTGCTGAAATTGTGTAAAGTGGTTTTAAGGCTTAAATAATTTTCAGTTTCAGTGGCAGGTAATTTACATGACTTCCTCATCTTCGGCCTGCTTATGGGCCAACACTATTGCTGGTGGTCTGTGCTAATCTATTCAAATACTGGAATAAATTAATGAGTGGAAAAAGTAATATTACCTCTTCATATTTCTAAAACTGCTTTACCATCTGCTTTAGTTTCTTTCTACTTTAGTTTCTTTTGCAATCTTTTATCTCTGCCAAGGTTAGGCATGGCAGCAGCTAATGCTAGAGCAGCTCAGCAGCTGCTGCAAGTTTTAAGCCTTGCAAGATATCTTTCTCAGAGAGGCTTCTGCTGCTTTTTTACATATATTAGTGCAATTTATTTGATTTGATTGTGTGAAGAAAGCTGGTCCCAAACAGCATGGAACAGCATTTTCTTACAGTCCAGGAAGTCCTAACAGTTTCCTAGAAATGTTTCTGTGTCATGACCTAGCTCTAGCTGGAGAGATTGAAACAGAGGAAACCTGTGGCTGGCAACACCTTCGTGAAAACTTGGAATATAGCTTTTTCCCCCCCAGGACTAAAAACGTGTTCACCTCTTAAGCAAAAATACCTCTAATACAGTGTAACAGGACCACAGCAATTGTGTGGGACGAGCAAGAGAAGAAAGGACAGAATACAGCCTGAACTGCTGCAAAGGTTTGCCAGGAAGTTGCCCCACTGCTGAGAAGCAGAGATTTGCTGGGCTTTATTTTCCTGCCCATACATGCACAAAATCCTGGGAAAGGGACTATGAAATTGCAAATGAAATTTTCCAGTTTCCACACCTGCAAGATGTAAAAGAAATAAAACAGAAATCAAAATCCCCTGGCATTTCCTCAGCCATGCGATTTCCTCCAGGCACGTTAAGTGGTGAGAGCAGTGAGTGGAACACACAAGCCAGCTGGTGTCACAAGCACGGGCAGTGTGTACACAACATCTGCCTGTCAAGGGCAGCAGCCGAATGAGATGTTCACTCCCCTTGGAGGGCATGCCAGGCTTCTCCATTTTCCTGTTGGCTTCTAACATGCCCATTCCTGCCTGACTACGGCCATTTCCTTGGTCATCCATATGGTCTGTTTCTCCTATTAGATCCTTGCTGAGAAGATCACTTGGAAGCAAAGTCACAGTATTATCAATTACTGTTCTTATATTTAAATGCTAAATGAATTTAAATTACTTTGACTATGGAGAGGAGAAATAGGAAATATTTGAGGTCACAGTTAGGTAGGGAGGCAAAGACTTTCAAATCCCATGGGTATTTTTTGAGTGTTTTTTGATGCTGGCTCCAAACATGTTTAAAATGGGGGATAAATGGAACAGTCAGGGTGAATTATCAAACTGTAACTTGCTGATTACTTGGTCTGAAGTGCCTGAGCTAGGCAGGACTGGGCTTGTGTGCTGGTACAATGGTCCCCTAGTGTTCCAGACAGAGTACATACACCTGGCACAGCTGATGTACATGTGTAACACATCTGGCCAGCTGTTCTAGGTGTGCAGATTGTACCGCCTGTTGCAGCTGGGGTTCTGGACGTGTGGAAACTCTTTACAAGTTTCCAGAGCACTCATTTAATCAGGACAAAGCTGTCAAGTGGAAAAGGACAATACAGAGATAATTTTTGGTATAATTCTTTTGTACCCACTGTTTATAGTACGGATTGTGGTTGGTTTTGGAGTTAGTGGAAAGGACATGCTTCCACTGTCCTGGCCTTTTTTATGGTTGAGACTGTGATGCAATAACTTTTTTAATGCTTACTGGGATTGGAGTACCCTCTGGAAATACTTCAAAACTGGAGCTGGAAGTGAGTGTGCCTAGCAAGTCCACTGGGAAGAATGTTCTCTTAGCAGAATGAATATTAATGCTAAAAATTTGCAAGCAGGAAAAGATGATCATTTGTTATTTTGCCTCTTTAAACTTCCATGATTGCAGGAAAATATTGCTGAAAAAAAAAAAAAGCCGATTTAGTGATATAATTTGGTGTAAGATTCTAATTCATTAACTTTATGTTAATGAAAGTCTAATTGAATTTCTGTTGAATTGTCCCATGAGGAAATAGTGGTCATTATTATTTTTGTGTATGATAGAGGCTTAAGACAGTGAAATCTCTGATTCAACAGAGACATTGAAAAATTACAATTTAAACAAAAATTCAGTCTTTTAGTTGGCTGCCCATGGGCTTGAGGAGAACACTGAGTCATTGTTCTGGAGGAAGGTGTAGTACAGAAGGGTTGGTGCAGTATGGAAGACTTGTTTAATAGAAAATAGTGAAGTGGGTGAAGAGCATGGTAGAGTTCTGAAATAGTGCCAGAAAGGAATATAAGAGATAGTTAGAATGTTATTGCTGGATTACCTCAGTGGCTCTTTTACAGCCAGTTTTATCTGGTTTTCATTACTGACCTTAAACCATAAAACTACTTTATGCTAATCAAAATATCCTTTTAAAGTCAGGAGGGAATAATTACGTAGAACAAGATTCGAATACTGTGTAGGAAAAACTGAATGATCTGGATGGGAGGAGCAATGAAGAAGAGAAATTCAGAACTATGGAGTGTGAGATCATAAACCCAGTTGGGGTAACGTGGCATCTCTAAGTTTCTCATCAGCTGGAGATGGCTGAGGAGGGCAGAGTGAGGATAACTCGCGTAGGAGCTGCGGCAAGTCATAGCTGGAATGGGATGTAAAAGTCCCCGTGTTTTCCAAGAAGGTGATCAAACTGGAATGAGTGCAAAGAAAGCCAGATCATTGCCCTGTGACTATAGTGGTCATTAAGAATTAATTTTTAGAACACAGGAATATTCTGTATAACTTTGTTTATCAGTAAGTAACAAATTTAATGCATCCAATACATTTATATGGTGCTTAAGTTGTTTGTCTTCATTATTCATTAAAAGATTTTAGGTTTCCTGAATATGTTTTTCCTGCAGGTGCAATGTTACTGTAATAAATTACTCTTTGAATGAATATTTATAATACAGCTGTGCCCTCAGTGCTGGAACCTATTATATTAGTCATGCTGGTTCTTAGAGCTTCTATGTGTATTTTACTAATATACAATGTTGTTCCACTTTGTCTTACATTACCAGTTCGAGATAAATGAAGCTGTTTATTCTTTGATTGGAAAACAGTCCTCCTCTCTTGTAATTCAGGGGTATTAAGGGTGCAGTCTTCTAGACTAATACATGGAAATAACCCTTTTTTTCTGCTGTTCTGAATTGATAGTCAGTATTTCAGTAGTTCACTTTATATTGCACGTGCTTCTCGCACCAGGATACAGTGCACAGTAGATTAAGTGGTGCTTCTTGGATTACCCTCAGCTGCCTTCCAGCCTGCTGCACACAATGGAAATCTTCAGGTAGATTTATGCCCCATTTTTTGTAGGCTTAGGGACTTAATTATGTGAGGAACTGTAGAGGCACCGCTTCTCTCTGTGTGGCACAACTAGTGCTCATGTTTGTAAATGTATGCACTGAAATTAAGACCTGATGAAGAGAGCCATTGTGACAAAAAAAATGGTCCATGAGAGAACTTGTATGAGGGGTGTTGCTCTTATTTCATCTAAAAGGGCTATTATCAGGTGACAGTGTGGCCTGTGGCACACCTGCAGCGTGAACCAGCCTGTGGCTGAGCTTTCTAACCAAATCATTGGCAATCTTACTGTGAGAGAGCACAGGGTGTGTCTAAGGAGTCAGGCAGAAAGGTTTCTTTTTAAAATGTGTTCATTGTATTATCTCTCTACTTGCTTTATTTTTCTTGTGCTTTGTTACATCTGTGTTCAAGACTGAGCTGTGTAATTCCAAAATTCTTCATTCTCTTCTGTGGGGGGCTGTGCAATGCTGATGCCCTGAGTCATTTAGGAATTCATTTTTTTTCTTAATTCTGCAATAAACCTTATATTCAAAAAATAGTATTACCAAGGAGAGAACTAGAAGCCTAATCAATGTTCTGTTTACCTTTTTCATCTATAAGATTCAATGAATTTGAAACAGCTCACTGCCACAGGTAGAACCACAGGTAAACCATTTCAGACACTGGAAGGGTAATTTCCCAGCTGCCTTTTGTACTGCTTAAAAAAAAGTGTCACGCTCACCATGTGGTCTAGGTAATGTGATGCATCTAAAAATAAAAGCTCACATTTAAGAGTTTTCTGTGAAATTTGAAACTAAAGATGAAAACAGAATAAATATACTGCATGTAACTACCTGCCTGAGTCCAAAGGTAAATTATTAGAAAAGAAAATATAAAGCAGTTAAATTTTATAAAAGCAGATGACTTGACATTAGGGTGCAAATGATAATCATGAGTCAAGGAAGATATAATATTTAGCAGTATTTAGAAAGAGCATCTTTGTATTTTGGTTCTCAGCATGAAGGGTACCATGTACTTTTGGATCAAAACCATATTGACATCAGTAGGCTGATTCTAAAACGTTTATTTTTTTGTTCTGTCCTTGTAAGCAAAGAGTATGTGGATGAGAAACACAAAGGTATCAGTGTGGGTGCCCAACTGTCTGTCTGCATGTTACCTCATTACTTGGTGATCCTGTGTAGCTGCACTGAATGATGGCTCTAAATGTTCACAATTAGCATCACAAATGGAAGGAAATCTGCCATAAATAATCTCCTAACAATATCAGAGACTGTAATTTTCCAGCTATAAACAGAATTGCTCCCATTTGGTGTGTGCTGTGATGAAGAGGAGCAGGAGACAAGCATTTAGTAGTTCAGATGTTCCCTCCCACTCACAGAGCACAGTGGGAATGATGGATCACCTCTGATGCCATTAGCTCTGCCTGAAGTAGCAAGCTAATGCAAGGTAAATTAGAGGGCCTGGGTTTGTTCCAGAAATGGACCAAAAGGCATAAGGTAGCACTTAGGAATCTCTGCTGAAGGCTGCTCTCCACAGAATGTGGGGATGGAGCGCCTCATCCCCAAACATACCTATCAGATGTTCAGCTCTCTTTCCTTAATAACCCAGAAATATCCTTATGTAATTAACAAAGCACTCGAATGGAGGTGTAGCTTCCCAGAGAAATGAAATCTTTATTTCTTCTTTGCTTCATCACTGCTTCCCAGTGCTCCTGGCATTTCAGAAGCCGTGTAGTCAGTAATCAGCATGTGTTATATCTAAATGGGATCTTTAAGGCCATCAACTATTAAGTCTGTAATGCTTTCTTATTTTCTCAGCCTTTTGTATGAACTTGGCACTACAGACCCCAAATTCTTCAAAGGCATCCTGTAAAATGCCTAGCTGTGCAATTGCTCCACTGAAGCGGGGGCATTGATTATTGCGTAAAGGTGAATTCTTTTCCAGTGCTCAGAAGCCTTTAAAATTAAATGTGTGGCATGTAATAAAACTGTGGTCTTGGGCCTACCTTCAGATTCATTTCTGATAGAAGTTCAAGTAACCACTTCAGAAGCCTGCCCTGGTCTAGATGCTTTTAAAACACAAAAGAAATTTGATTCCTCATGAGATACATTTTTACATCATGTCACTTTTTGACACATCTGTGTCAAAAACACACCTTTTGAAATGTCTGTGTTTTATTTTGGACTTCAAAACCAAAAATTTTGTTTTTGTATTGTTCCTTGTTTTATGTCTTAGCTGCTTTGATTCGTTGTATTTTGTTTCCATTACATTTAAGCCGGAATATTTACACTGTACAACATTAACGTCATTTTTGACTAAATTGTTGTTATATTTATTCCTTCTTTTGTTCTTTTTTCTTGACTGGTATTTTTTTCTTCTGCTTTTTTTCTCGTTCTTTGCCACTGATCTTTTTATCTTGCCCTCTCCTCCTCCTCCTTTCCCTCACACTGATTTCTGTCTTCCTTCTTCTATTGCCCTTTGTGCAATGTATCAGATACCCACGTATGGATGTGCTCCTCTTGCTTATTCCATTTTATCTGCTAGATCATCAGAGAGGAATTAACAAGATGCCAAAGATCTTGGCAATCCAAAGAACAAAAGCATGAACAGATTATTAAGCAAAACCTCTTGCAATAATTTGCAAGATAAATAAGATATCTTGGTTTATTTGAGCCTAAAATTTCCAAAGATATTTGTTAAAGAAGAGTATTTGTGGTAGTAAAATGTTTCTTAAATGAAACTTACTTCTCCCCCATAACTTTTGGTTTCGATATCTCCCATGAAAAGCCAGCAATTCCTTTGGTTAAGCATTGCCATCTAATTAATTTTGCTATTTTTCTGTGCTCAGTTTTGTCCTCTTCAGAATGGCACTTTATCCTTCATAAAGCTGCTCTAAGCATTTCTGAAAGATGGAGAAGAGTTATAAATAACAATCCATAAACCTTTCACCAGGGAGTCTAAGCATACATCATAAACAGCGTGGTAATTCAGCTTTCAGGAAAGATACTAAATTGTGTAATCACTATTAAAGACTGTGCACTCAATAAGTAAATGGCTTCAAGTTTATGGGAGGAAATATCTCATGAAGATGTGGGTAGAGCTCTCCTCTCAGTAGGGAACTCAAGCATATGCACAAAGCACATGCTTTTATTTTTTATCTCTATATCTTTCATAACTAAATGTCAAATCACAGAGGTACTGCTTACTTTTAAGATTAGGGCTGAAATAGGCTACACTGTGTACTTTTATGCTATTATAACAAGCAGATTCAAAATCAGTTGTAAAGTTAATTTTAATGCCATAGTGTTCAAACACAGCTGGTGTTCCTGTGCTCAGCCATTTCAATGAATGGATTTCTTCAGTAATAAGCCTTTTAATGTGCTGGGATTTTAGAGTTGGGAAGCATATAGGAAGAAAATAGATTGATATTAGTATTCCAGGCTTTTCTGAAGTCTGTTTTGGTGCACCAAACAGCTTCTACTGATCCTGTCCTAACAGCCATCCTGTGGAATGGGATTTCCCTAGTCTCCCTCAAGGTCCGTGAGTCCCCAGTGTGGCGAGGAGGTGACTGTATAGATTTAGGTACAGTGAGGGACTGCTGCTCCTGATCGCTGCTACCATTTGTGTAGCTGCAGGTGCCTCCTTTCTCTCCCTTTGTTTTGCAGCTCTCAGGCATGTTGCTTTTGGTTTCCGTGCTGCTGCTTTCTATTCTTTGTGTTGGCCCACATGGCGTGTGTGGACAACCTTCTGAAGTCCGTCTGAGATGGTGTCAAGTTCACTGACGTCCCACTGGAGTTTATACCACCACACACAGCACTTTCTTTTCATGCTGCTTCATTCAGGCTAATGAACTGTCTTTGTGGAGTGAGAGGAAGGGAAAAATTAAGCCCTGAGGAAAAGCGAAAGAGAATTAATGAGCAAATTAATAAGCAAAATTAATTAATAATGGGAATTAGTGATGAAACGTGACTATGATATGTCTCAAATAGTAAGAGGAAGGAGACAAAGATTAAACATGTGATCCAAAATTTTAAATCGGTATATTTAGATTGTGCCTTCTGTTGTGGTGCTTTTTGTTCGTTAGTCATTCTAGGTCTTTTGTCTGTTTTGTTGGCATTTTCTTTTTGTGAGTTTGTTGTTTTGTTTTTGTTGGTTATTGGTATGGTGCATGTAAAAATACAAATTCCTGCAAAAGGGAACACATGGAGAAGTTAAAATCTGTGACTCTTATAGATGGATGTGAGAGAGAAGATCTCAGAGACCAGGATGCTTTGGGCCTTTTTCACAACTTTCCTGCTTGTAGGAAGATGGGTGCAGTGGTTTGCACAATACAGCTTTTTTCTCCTTCCCCATCACTTCAGTGATGCTCATTTATGACTGGAATCAGCCTTTCTCTTCCAGCCCTGTGCTCCCCCTTGCTGACACAACCAGCTGTCTGTAATTCCCATGCCAATAACATATACTGGGGTTTTTTGTGGTTAAATGTGCCCTAGAATTAAGGTGGTAAAGTCCAACTCACTTTCTTGGTAGCGATGGGCAGGTGCATTCTTGAACGTGCTTGACCGCCTCCGTAAACAACACCACAGCACATTTCTGGACATTGTTAAATTGTAGTGCTGCCAAACTGAAACAACTGCCAGAGATAAGTGAAATGGGCAGGAGTGGTTTGGGTTGATAAAGACTGAGATATCTTGAAAAAGGTTGGATGAATTAAAAAATGCTAACTGCAAAAGGCAAGACTAAATGACACCATAGAATAGAATAGAATAGAATAGAATAGAATAGAATAGAATAGAATAGAATAGAATAGAATACAAGGAATGAAAATGAGCATCGAAACTAGAATTGGAAATGTGGCTGTAGTCAAGCATAAAGCAGTCTTCTGTTGAAGATTGTGGTTGTGTTTATTACAAAATACAGATGAAGACTTGGTTGCTTTTCTAATAAGATAATATAAAATTATTTCAGTGCGTTCAATATACATATAACGTCTCAGACAGTTCAGTCTTTGTTTAAGAACATAAGAAAATAATTTGTTGTAAACAGTATTAATTTTTGCTCAGTTCATCTGTCTTCAGGTAGCTGGTTTACATGATCAACCTGCCACCTTGTTCAGTGTTTCAACAGACAGGTGTGTTTGTCAGGCGTTACTGCCAAAGAGTGTCTGCGCTTTAGAAGATCGTACACCATTCTTAAACTTGCTGCGGGTAACTCTGTGTTAAGTGGTGCACATGTGGTGCCAGCTGCTTTCCATGCGCTGTTATTTAACAGCTCTGCTGTGTTGTCTGTGTCCGCAGTCCTCACGGTAACAGAACAGGTACAGTGATGTCTGTCCTGGTGATTCAAAAGCTGACCTGTGCTTGGTGCAGCACTTCTGGCCCGTTGATGTGTTGTGTGTATCTCCATTTTTATGATAACATTGGCCTTACTTGACGGAAAGGAGGGGGAGTGCTGATTCTTGCTGTCTCTCCAGTTTGTCTTTTCACACTGCAGTGCAGTATTTTAAGTGATTGATTCATGTATAACACGGCTGGTACGCTCCAGCCAGTTCACTTGGTATTTCCTCATGGGTTTGATTGGCAAGGTAGGGAAGTCCTGGCTGCCCAGGGGCTAATAGAAGGAGGATGCAACTTTATATGCAGATGAATAAATTCGAATGTCCCTTTTCCTATGTTCTGTTATATTTTCCTCTTGCCCTCCCACCTTCGGAATTTCACTCTGTGCATAAATAAAGCAAACAAAATAAAACTGTGTCCCTGAAAGGCATTAGGTTTCTGTGTGTGCAAGTGATAGAGCATATGTATGGATGTTTTCTTTAACAATAACTTTAGGAAGTTGCGTGTGCCTTGGGCTGTGTTTATCTTACCCACCACCTGTTTATTGGCAGAACTGTTGGGAGTGTGGGTGCCCCCAGCCCGCTGTGGATGTGGGGCACACAAGCTGTGCACAGGCACTGTTTCCACAGGGCATCCTGGGGTCATGGAACCATATTAAGGAGAAAACGACCCTTGCTATGAACAACCCAAAAGTTAATAAAACAAGTCTGTATCCCCCACTGGCATTCAGGAGCCAAGTAACCAGTAGGACTCAAGGCAGACCCCTGTAGAAATAAGGAAATATATTCATTGAGGGCAGAATTGTAATCCTATATATTTGGGAAATGCAATCCATAAGCCTGATTTTGCAGTATTTTATCATAAACATTCTTGGGTAAACTAATTAATCTCTGTAAGGATGGTTGGGGGGCTCCTGAGATATATATATTCGTTCCACATGCTGTTGCCCGGAGATAATATTCAGGGTCTGTCTTGCTGAACAGATACAGATGGGTGTTTTGGGGCATCAGCTTATGTCTGGCTTTGATTTTTGGGAATTATTTATCACTCTAAGTAGAATACTGGTGCAAGAGTTATAGGTCTGACTTTTCTGGCTTTACTTTGTTTTCAAAACAGTAAAACAAATAGCTTGATTAAAATATAGTAAATATGTTCTTTTTCAAAAGTTTACATTAAAAGATAATTCTACATTTTCTGAAGCTGCATTCAGTATGTTGTTGTTTCTTTATCAAGATGCAATTAAACTGACACTTAGCCATCGATGGATTAATGAACTAAATGAGTAAAACTGTATGGACAGTATTGATTGTTTACCTTTGCTATTCATTTCTGTGGTATTTCTTAAAATCTACAACCTAATGGCCTGTGATGAAATGAGCAGTATTCCTTCAAAGTTTTTCATCTGTCTTCTGGCCATTGAGGGTCTGAACCTTTTAATTACTGTGTGATGGGATGTGTGTTCACATCAAAGATTGCAAATAATCATGATAGCTATAATTATCCTTTTTGGTTTTTCTGGATTTTTGGGGGGCTGGGGGAGTTTTGCATCAATTTAAGGGGGACTTACTTCGACTGTGTTGGATATATAGACTTGCAGCTGAATAAAATGAGAAAAATGAAAAATTAATCAAGAAGAACTTACTGTTGTTTGCCATCTTTGTTATGTTTTGGTAACAGTGAGTCTCAGGTTCAAACCATCACCCAGGGCGCAGAGAAGGAAAAGGCAGTGGGGGTGCTCGATCCAAAAGCCATGGAAATAACGAGCATTGGATCAAACGCATCATGACAATCTTAACACATTTCTCTCATCTAAGTAATAATCCTTGCTTGTCTGGATCACGTTTAACAAGTGTTTGCCTGGGAAGGGTAAAACCTGGAGTAGTCCTGGGTGGATGGGAGGGAAGCTCCCAGAGACTGAACACCAGGACATTCATGCTGGAGACAGAGGGAAAGTTTACAGTTAAAAAAAAAAAAGGAATTAATAATTGTAGTCAGCATGAGAGTTGCTGCTTGCATTTGGGACTTGAAAGAATGGTTCTGTACCCACCAATCTGTGGTTTTTAACTACTCTGTTTCGCCTAATAGATTTTAATGCTCCTTTTAAACCTTGCGTCTTTAAACCTCCCAAGTTAAGCAACTGTAATGCTTTTGTATTAAAGGCACTTTTACATAAAATATTTAGTACTTCTGTAAAGCAGAATTAAGGAATGCCATACAGCCTAAAGGATGTGAAGATATGTGGAAAAGTATTTTGAAATGCAATAAATGTCTGTAATTTCTTGCACTTAGTTTTTTTACACAGCTGTAAGATGGGAGAGAAGTAGAAGTGAGAGGTCATGATTTTGCCATCACATCAAGATGGTGACCATGACTTGGGGAAAAAAATGCAAAATTGTAATAATTAGCTTGTCACCTAATATACTATCTTTGAATTGTTCAAGATGGTAAGATGATTCATACACACATTAAAAGACATTCCAAAAGGATGTGAAAGGGCAAATGACTTGTGTGAATGGGAATTAATACACAGAATAAATACTGATATAAAGGAGAATTTAACTGTCTCTTATTTCTTGGACATTTATTCTATAACTTGTGATAGTTCTTTCAAATCACTGAAATTTTAGAAATAGTAGTTAAACATTATATTTTAATCTATTTTTGCATATTTGATTATGTATTGATATATCACTATTTGTCTTTGGGTATTAAAACCATTAATAACTTTCAGATAACATCAGCTGGGGGCTGGTAAGGAGCCATTAATAGCTTTATATGCCTTTTGTCTAAATGTTGACATTTATATTAGTAAGAATATAACCTGCAATTCCGTAGGCTTTAATAACTGTGGTGTTGGAAGACATGTGCCGGTCTGGTACTATCCTGCCTAGCAGGCTTTTCTCTGCTGTGAATCTGCATAATTAGATACATGAAATCTACTCAGTAAGGTTAAGTGTAATGAGTTATCAATCTTGTTAGCACCTACTGCTATTGTTATTAAAGGGTATCTTTAGCGTTTTGTGAGCTGAATAGTTGTGGTCTTAGTTCCTGGAAAAGTTATTAAGGCTTCAAAAAAATTATATCAGCCAAGATCAGTGACTCCACTGTTATTCTTTCTCCAGGCACTCCACTTAATTAAGCTTAATCTGAGTTTCCAATGCATTTAGTTTGGCTTTGAGTCTCTGAAATTAGGTCTTTGCATTATTTTTTGTATTGCAAATCTTGCATGTTTCACACACTCCCTTCTTGACAGAGCTCTCCAGATGTTGCTTTTCAGTGCTTTGGAGAAGCTATTGAAAAACTCTGCACTCTCTCGTTGTTCAAATTGTTGTGTCTTACTGCATGGAGGTGCTGTAGAAGCTTATTTATGTGTGATGGGGCAGCAGGACCACAAGCCCTGTGGTAAATGAAGGCAGGCTGACTGGGTAGGAGTGAGCATGTGGGAAAGCATTTGTTGCAGGTCAGTTATCTGTAACCAAATAATACGGAAGCTGGAAGTCCACTATTGTGAAATCTGTTGGGAAACATGGGATGAGTCAAGAGGAACAGAGCCCGAAGAGGGGAAAAAAAGAAAAAGTCTTAAATGGGAAGGTTTGAAGCCTAAAGCTGCTCAAACCGAGTCACCCAATCAATACACAGAATGGCATTTGGCGAGTTGGGAGAGGAGTGTTTCTTATGCACTAAAAAAGGCACGTGGCAAAATGTATTCTCAACTTAAGACAGGAGGAATGCCAGGGAAACACTAGTGTACTACTTGATTATGGAAAGCAAAGCTTGTGGGAAGAGTTCAAAGAAGGGCACTTGTTGATTTTTTGACGGGATACCCTTCCTTCTCGGACCAGGGTAGAAGAGAGCAGAGGAGGCTGCTGTTCTGCAAAGTTCTTTATTTCATAGTCTCATAGTTTCTTGAAGGCAGAGTTCGAAGGGGGTTACATGATAAAGCCAAGCAGCAACAGCAGCAGCAGCAAAACAGCAGGCAGCATACAACATCTTCTTCTAATTTCCCATAGTTCCTTATTATTCTTATATATTTTCTCACAGAAGTGTGGATTATATTTGTTAATTAACCAGTGAAATCAATACATGATTCTAGTTTTTCTTTTCTTAACCTATCCTGGTCTAATTCTAACAGCTGTAAGCATTACATAGGTATTACACAGATTTGCCTATACAGTTTCTATCAGCTCTTATTGTTTATGTGAACATTATATCTAAAAAATGTGAACAATATCGTTCTATCTGTATTTTGTCTAAAATAAAGAATTCTGTGAAAAGGCAACACTGCTGCAGAAAGAACTGTGTTTAAGGTTTCTGCTGCAGCTTTTTAATGTTTAAGGCACTTAGCATGTATTTCTACTGAAAGCTAAAAATCTACATTTCTGTTTTACTTTGGTATGACTTCATGTATCTCAGCTTCTCCAAAGGTTTTAACTCAACTCCTGTGCTTTGGCTTTCATCTGGGCCTGAGTCCAGAGAAGCCTTCATTCCAACAGGCACTGAAAGAGAAACAGTATGCATGTTCTCAAAAAATGTAAATACCCACAGAGGGTGGAAATAGTGGCCAGTTTTAATTCCTGTGGGAGAATGGCTTTGTTGGAGAATATCAGTATTATCAGAGAAGATTATGTGGAGAATACTGATTAGTTGATTCAGAAGTAAGTAGCCATTCTGAGGACAGAAACCTTGTTTCTCTTCAGAATATAGCACAAGGTGATTAAAAAAAAAAAAGGTAATGGACAGATTTTAGTTTCTGTGTTGCTGGAAAATAATAGTAAAGATACAGTTCTTTATACTGATGAAGCTTCCAAGATGCAAACAAAAATAACACCGTAAATAAGGTCTGCTAATTGTTAAAACTGTAGCAATTTCTAGAACTGTAGTACGGAAAATCCACGTCAGGTCAGGTGAAATGGACACATGAGTTTACACCCAAATACCAAACCAACCCAAAAAGTCTTCTGCTGTACCCACAGATATCTCGGAATCTGCTGTGGTGCATTTAGAGAAATAGAAAGAAATATTACATCCTGTAATTCAGCATATTTCAGAAAAAGCATCCCTTTCTGTAGCCAGTAAAGATGAAACATGTGGCAATTGTGCAACCTCTTGAGAAACTGCTGTCTTGTTTTCAAGGGAAGCCTTCTATTATAGATGCACTTCTAAAATGAGAAGGTACCGTGAAGAAAGAGAATTCAAAACGTATGAGACTGAATTTATTCTTGTCAAACACATGGCATATAAGTAGAAACATGACAAGCAAAAGTACTGATGCTTCTGACTGTCCAGAAACATCCCCTTAGGGCACAGACACAGCACTGTGTCATATCTGGAGGGAATCCCTCTCAGATTCCTGAGGGAAGGAGCGATGCATGCCAGATGGTAGAACCTGAAAATTTGTTTGCCTTCAGCCCTGTGTGTGCTGTGTTAAAGCCATGTCCCAGGAGAAGGACGAAGGGGACAACTGCTCACCTGCCGTGGTCTGGCTGTGCCATGTCTGGGCTTCACTGAGCCTTGGGCAGGGAGAGGGGCAAGATGCTAACTTGGAGAGAGCCGGACACAGCAGGAAGATGATCAAGGCAGGAGAGCAGGTGACTTCACAGAGGGTCACGGGATGATGTTGTGCTAGCCAGCCTCAAAAGTGAAGACATTATGTCCTGTACATCCACAGAAATAATTTCTTGGTCTGTTAAGCTCAAGCAGTCTGAAAGCTACTGAAGTACAAAGGAAAATCAGAGAAAAATCCCCACCCTTTATAGGCACAGCGGGTGCAAGACCTTTGATTTTGAGTCATCTTCTGTTTTCCCCTGAGAGAGAGAACTTTTCTCTATGTGAAGTTACACACTGTACCTGGCTATTTTTGTGCTCAATAAAAACCTTACTGTAGCAACTGCAAGCAGGGATTGCCTCAAAGAAACAGCTGGCAGTGAGACACATCCTTCCACAGCAAATGCATGGCTGGCTAAGGGTCAGCTACAGACTTTCCCTCTGCTGCTGGACTTGGAGTTTGCAAATAGTAGCTTGGAAACCAGCAGGTTTTATTACTTTGGTTATTGTTGCAGAGTTCAAGTTTCAACTTATGTCTTTGTTTTGGGAAGCCAAAACTTGGTGGCTTGAGGGTTACGTGCATGTAGTTTCAGAAAATGGAATAGTTTAATATACATATAATTTCCAGCTAGGATCTCAGTAAAAAGTCAAAACCTGACAAAATAAAAGAAGACCTTGAATTCACTGATAACCTGTCTAATATTTGATGTCTAATTTACTTTGTGAACCAAGATCATCAGAACCCTCAAAGTTGTCCAAGATGCACTTCTCAGACAAATGATCCTGTTGCTCCTAATCGTTAGCAGGCAGATGGCAGGTGATCAAGATTTCATTATCAAAACACCAATTTTCTTTTCAGGTGAATAGATGACCATCTGTTCCTAACATTGTACCTAAGGGAGCCTACAACTCTGGCTTGGTTGATTACAAAATATAATAAGAACCTTCTCTTAATTAATATATATATTACATTCAATATATGTTAATAAAATTTTGCTAGCATTTTCAAAGAGTTGAGGAAAAACTAAATATCAAGTGGATCTTATCTTGAAGGTGATAATTTTGGGATGTCTGAAGAAAAAACTTGTTTCTGCATTTTTTGTGTTAAGCTTAGAGGATTCCTCTTTTCTGCAACAGGGGTAGTATACGAAACATGAAAAGGCTGCTGAATTTTTCATTTATAAGAGTACTGGATATTTAAATTCTGAATTTTGAAACCTTTCCTTACTTTGGAAGAAACTTTAATTCCCTTCTCACGAAGTTCCATCTGATGGTGCAATTAGTGCATCTTATTTAAATACTTGAAGTACAAGTTTCTGCAGCTTACAGGTGTGTGCTGGAGTTTGGTCTTTGCAAGTTTAGGAAGATGAAATGCACTTTCTATTTGATTTCTTTTTAACAAACTGAATAATATCTAATTAAATCCACCTGTGTTAATTATGACTTTTAAACCAACTGACTACTGTCAATATATCTAACTAGGAAGAAAAAAATCTGTGGTGTTGCTTCCTGTGAGTTCTGTGACCTTCAGCAGCTGTGCAGAGGAAATGAGCATTCCCACTGCTGACCAGACAAGCAAGTCTCAGCTATTATAAATTCTGTTAAGCAGCAACCACTTAGATAATCGATATGCATATGCAGATGGGTCATAATTTTGGCATCTCTTGAGTGGTAGGAGTGTCACCGGGAGCATGGCAGGGAGTTGGAGTTAAGGAATTAAGAGGGAAGACATCTGTAGAAACTCTATTAACTCCTGTTTTCTCATACTAACAAAGTGAAGTTACAAGGAAATAATTGCTGAACAGAATAAAATGGAAAGTAATTTCAATGGCATTTCTATTTTAAAATTGAAAATATTATTGGATTGATTAAAAGTTGTGTTCAGTTTCCCTTATTGAATCCTTGCAATTTGTATAAAATCTCTCAGTGTCGTGTGGTTTTGTGCTTCTCAATGTTTTTAATACTTCCAGTTAAATTTTTTAGTTCTACCTCTTTTTGTATATGTAAATTAGTTTTAAAAAAACCTCCAAATACTAAACCGAATAACCAAATCCTCCAGATATTTCTGAAATAGTGACCAAATGTGTATGCACAAAAGCAGTGCAATTCGTGCTACCCATCTATGAGCTGGACTAGTGAAAAGGTAGTAATAGCCACTTTCATAGCTTAGCACAAAGTGCATCTCCAGCTGGCCCTACAAATCACTGTCAGATGGAAACCTTAAGTCAGTAATTACTTAGAAACCTGAAATAAACCCACCGATCTGTAGTCAGCCACTCAACTGACTTTATAATGTCTTCCATATGTGCAGGTGGTTAGGACTTGACAGCAAGGAATAGTTATATGATTGTCTTGGTGATGAAACCAGGGGTTGTGTACCAAAATGCATTACGGCTATGGTATTTTAAAAACTTGAGGGTATGAAAAAGCTGTTTCCCAGAGAACATTTGAAATTCCCATGTCTGCCTTCTAAAAAAACCCAAAAGTGACTTTATGGGTCAAATAAATATTAGTGGCAAAATAACAAGTTCTTTATTTTGATCAGTGTTCCTTGATGTGAATCCTAAACCACTGGGTCAGAGCAAAATGAGAAGGCAATGTAAGTCAGGTTTGCTAATGCAACTTGTGTAGTCAGTCTGTGTGATGCTGATAAAGTGGCTGTGACCATTAATTTTTCATTTGTGATTTTCTCATTTTCAATGTTCGCACAGAGCTTTGTTGGTGATCGTTGCCTCAGGCAGTGCCTGGGAAAATGGCACTTCAGTGGGATGCAGAAAATAGATGCCAGACTGGTTTTGCCTTTCTTCTGCACAGTTATTCTCTTGGCATGTGACACATGTAAAACAACTGAGTTCATTTTACCTTGTGCGCAGCAATTACAATCTAAACACAGTGTACTTTCAGTAAGGAGAGAATAAGATTTATTAATTTTATGTTAAGGTTGGGTGTAGCTTGCAAACAAAAAACCATGAATGGCTTCTAATTTACCTCATTGGTAGCTAGTTTGCAGTGGTCAGCAGTGAATCCTTGCTCACCAAAACTTGGCCTGCGCTGTCATCCCTCCAATGTTGCCATCAACAGAAGCTGTGCCTGTGCGTCCTCAAGGTCGGTTTCAAGTAACTCACACCTGATATAAGAGATATGTTGGTTTAAAGCACTGTTTGCAGCAGTATGTCGTGTCAATCCATAATGCGTCCCCAGCTGCTGAAGGTGCTCCTGGTTCTCCCCATAATGGCTTGTTGTGCTCTTTGGTTCCATATTCTGTGTGCTGTAAAAGGAACAGCACTTGCTGAGCTCAGCAGAGAGCGACAAACAGGAAACAATTTTCTTTTCAAATGATTCATTAATAATAGTTTCCCTGTGTAAGCATTTCAGAGTGTCTTGACAGTAGAACTGACAAGCAGCTTACCTGCAAAAGAGAGATTGTCATCGGCTTTGCCAGGTGGAGTGAGCTAAAAATGACAGTTCCCTCAGCTGCCAGAGCCAGATATTGTTATTCAGTAGAAAATTAGTTTAAAAATGCAGATGAAATTCTGCCTTTGCCAGCTTTAAAATAAATCATATACAATATTAACTCACAAGAGACAGAAATAATTCATTTGAAATCTATTTTGCATTTCTGTATTGAACTTCATACATTTTCTTATCAAAGGGTGCCTTGCTGTCTAGTAAGTCAGCTAATTTTGAAAGAAAGGCTGAGCTTCAGGTGAATTACAATGATCAAGGGCTTTAGAGTGCTTTAAGGCTTTAGTGAGCAATAAGATTGTAACAGAAAGCTTGAGTAATACTGTAAAATTCAGGAAGTTCACAATTTCAGTGACACGTTAGATAGTGCTAGCACAGTATACGAAGTACATGATGTGTGTTGGGAACTCTCCCTTCATACTCTAGGCCATGGCAATCCTGGGGCATTTCTGTTTAGACTTCAAGCAATGAAAATCATATTATATTTCCATCTGATATGCACAGTCATTTTTCGTTGACAATCCTAGCTGGCTAATCAACCTAGATTAAATCTAAGTTTTATTCTGATCAGTTTTACCCAAGTTGTGATAAAACGAAATATTTTTCTTAAATCCTATTTTTATAAAAGTTTCAAATTTTCTGGTTTTCCCTAAGTATGTGAAATAGAAGCATGAAGCAATTGTATTGAGGCAACTTGTCTCAGCGAATGTAATAATTACTCAAAAGTCTGATAAACTAGAAAATCCAAATGCTCCCTGTGAGTGGAGTCATCACTAGGAGTCACTGGGAAGTTGACACAGACCAAGAGGAAGTGACAAAGAGAATGGAGACAGACATTTTTCTGTTTACTGGAACAATAGTCTAATTATTTTGAAATCACAGAAGAAAAACTCTTGTTTACGTTTCCCTGAAATTTTTGGAGCAAGAGTTAGGGATCAAGCTAAGTAATTTGCATTGAATTCCTTAAACACGACACAAAACAACAAAAGAAATCTAACAAATCACAGACACCTGGTTCATATCTGTTTGTCAAGGTTCCTTTGCATCCTTTTAGTCGTACATTTATTAACATAAAGATTTCTCAGTATTTCTTCACTTACTAGGCAAAAAATGGTTTGCTTCTTTTCAAAAACCCCCCTTCTGTATTTTCAAATACAAAGTTTCCAATTCCTTTAAATCTGATACTATTGGTAAGCTACACTGGCAAGTACTTCTTTGCTTCTGGTATCTCACAGTTTGGCCAGGAACTTCACCTGAGAATCTGTTTATTCTGGGGTTTTTTAAATATATTTGGCATTTCCTGTACAAATATGGAAAATATTTATATTAAAACATATGGTTTCTCTTTTGCCATAATGCTGCTGTATAATTTGATTATTGGATTGTCATGTTCTGTATATTAGGGATACTTCTAAATATGACTTTATAAGTAAAGAATAGATTGCAGCTCGGATAAAGCTACCTACTGAGCTACTAGAGATGTGAATATTATATACTGGAAGAGTTTGCAACTTTACTTAATTAAACAAGTGCCCATCACGTCTGCATGGGCTAGAATTAAGAGATAATGCTCCCTACAGGAATTGCTCAAATGGGAGACTTAGCACAATTTAGAATTATCCTAGAACTGAAGAACTTAGGGACTAATACCCAAGATGTAATTAGTGTGATCATAAATTAAAACATTCTAGCTCTTCAGATGTAACAAGTCAGGCAAAAGTTTTAGTGGAAATGCATATTCAAGGGATGCAATGATCCTTATCCTTGTGTACAGCTTGGATGTAACAAGACCAAAAGAAATGAATGGATAGCTCTCCTTAAGGTTTCTCTGTGATATAGTAATTTTATGGTCTAGGGACTTGGGGGAAGAAATGGAAAAAGATTTTCAGTGAGCTATTGGAGAAATTTTTAAATTATATTTTACTTTTTAAAGTTTCTTTTGGCAAGGATATTGTCAAATACTGTGTTAAATATATGAAACAAGTAAATAATTTAAGTGATCAGCAACTCAGAAGAAACTTACTTTAAGTTTTCTTGCAGAATTTGGTTGTGGTTTTCTTGCAGAGAATCTCTAGTTCCTGGAAACTGAACTGGTTAAAAGGGGCTCAAGTGTTTTGGTCATTTCAATATCCTTGACAGCTTTTAAATCTGCTTTTTTTCTTTTTAATAGTACTTAAATAGTACTTAATAGATTTTTTTCTTCTTGCTGCAAAATCAATAACATAAATCTGAAATACATTAACAGTATCAATTTAATGATGAAATTAATAAAGCATTCTAAATTTAAATACAAGTATGCAAAAATCTGAAGGAAAAACAGTTTTTTTAGTAAAAAACCCAAAGCATTGTTGGATTGGAAGGGGTGCTTGGTTGCATGCATGGATTTTAAAGTCTAAAATTGCTGAAAACTGACCAAACACCTTTGAATTCTTTGTTAATATTGAGCTTCTTACTTTAGCAGAATTTTCTGCTCACTGAAGTGTATGTTTTCTTTGTGTTTTCCCTGGCTTTCATTTGGCACTTTTTATGAAAATTATCTTGAAATAAACTGGCTACCTTCCATATGGATGAGATAAAATCACTATAGGTAGGAGTGGGTTTTTGTTGCTGGTGTCCATTAACACCTCCAAAAATATCATGTAATGGATTCTGCAACAGCACAGAATCAACAAGGAAAATAAAACCCAGTGCAATGTTTATAATCTGATTTCTGAAAAGCCACCATAAATTTTTCAATCCATGTATTGCAGTTTTCCTTGAATTACATATAATGTGCTGAAATCTGCTTTCCAGGGCCTCCCAGCTGATGATTGTCATTCACACACACACACACACACATACACCCCTTTCATTCCTTTCATTCCAAACAGACACTGATCAGATATCCAAATGTTCGAAATAAGACATTTTACCTAACACCTCAGTATAAAGGATTTAAATGTACCTTAGCAAAGATTCCTGAAGTGTAATACATCCTGTTAGATCTTTTTTGCAGCCATTTTTTAGTCTCTTAAACAGTGTTATGTAGCTCTGATTTTTTGAAATTTTTTTTACTTTCAAGAAACCTTTGCTGCTGTAAAGGAAATGACAGCTGCTTCTGCCCATGTCCTGGAGAAATTGGGATGTACTTAATGAGATGTACTCCAAGGGCTTAATGCAAAATATTTGTGTTTTAAAATGCAGGGCACTCTAGTGCTATGGCCCAGTGACTGTGAAGGGGGACCTTTCCATGGACTCCCAGGGATACCCTGCATGTGAGTGTGCGTTCACCTGAGTGTGGCTCATGTTCCCACTGTGGCAGTGCCTGGTGCCAAGGACAGGACTGGAACCCTCTCCAGGGGCAGCTGCCACAGCCATGCTCCTCCCGCTCTGCTGCAGCTTCAAGGCAGATGGGTTGTGAAAGCAAACCCCAGTAGGAAAAGAGACAGTGGAGCTGCTGTTGTTCATTTCCTTCCTTCTGTCTCTTGTTTTGCTCATTCTGTATTGCTTTATTTGGTGTGTGCAGCATGAAGCACATGAAGTACATTATCAGGCCAGGCATGATTGCACCAGGTACTGGGATGGGAATAGCAGTTGCTGTTGCAAACGTCGAACATCTGTTCCTGGCCCTTCCAGGGATGGTGTATCCCAGATGTGTACCATGATAATTTGCTCTACCGTATTGTTTCTTACCATCTGAACTCCAGAGTAGAGTTCTGTTTTCCTTTTATGGTTTCAAAGCTAGTCAATATTTTAAAACATCATTGAGAGCTATTTTGGTCTTTTTGCAAGTGTCAATATTTTCTCCGTTAGCATTTCTGAGAATCAGTTGGAATAGTTGTAACAGAATCCAGCACTTCTTTCTCAGGCCAAAGGACCCTTAGTGCAAGTGATTTAAAATCCACCTTCTGCTGGTAACTTTTGGATGAACTAAAGTAGCAGGTGTAATCGGTAGTTTCTTCTCACTATGAACCATTGAGGATAAATTTTCCAAGCCAAGTGTGAGATTTGGATGGGTGTATATAATTCCAGGTACAGGTACAGTGCTGTGACAGAAATTGCACTAGAGAGTGCTTTGCCTACTGCTTCATGTAAAAAATTGTGTTAATGGGAACATTACTTAAAACTGATACTCTTTTCTAGCTACGGTCTCACACCCAAGGTCATTACCCCAAAAAATTACTGAATGAAGCCTTTAGTGCTACACATACCCATTGAAGTCAGTCAAGCTACCCAAGTGTGGAACTTGATCCTAAACATTATGAAAGTGGGCACGTCTTCCCCCTTGTGTTTTGTGTGTCCTTGCTCCCCAGAACGTTGCTGTCAGGTACGCACAGCAACAGGAACAGCACCAGGTAGCAATGGCTACACTGAACTTGGAAGAACAGGCTTTTAGCAATGACTCTTGTGGCTATGAACTAATGTTTCAGGGCAATCCAAGTGGGAATTTGGCCTGGGTAGGTGGAGACCCAGTGCATGCAGTGTCCAGCCTGAATTTTAGAGTCTCTTGGCGATTTCTTTCAGAGACCCTGTGTGTCTCTGATAGTGGCACTGGAATTTGCTGGGGAATTGGGCGCTCTTCATCCACTTCTAGGGTGATCTTCCAGGGCAACTAGTGTAGTCCAAGCCCACTGTTTTATGTTAATATAGGTGGAATCAATCTATTCTTCTTTAAGTGAATGAGAAAAAGAACCTGTTCTATGATTCTGTTTCCATCTTGTTCTCATGGGATCCACATGTCTGCCTGAAATAGACCTTAATAATGAGAGATCATCTTCTCCTGTTCTCAGTTTGGACTGTCAAAGGTCATCTATAGTGATAAGCAAAAGAGTCTTGCTGAGCCTGAAGTAAAAACTGGGTATCTAGGTAAAGAATTTTAGATTCATACATTTGTTATTTCTCCTTAAAAAGTTTGTATTTAGTTTTTTTTTCTGTTTGTTTTGGTTTTTTTGTAAGGTGTTTTAAAAGTGTTATCCATGATAAATAAACATTCTCTTTTTGTCCTCTTTGTTGAAATATTTATAGGTAATCTCAGTCTTAGTGAATTTCAATTAAAATTTAATTATCTTTGTGCAACCAAGGCAACCATATTGATTAACATAGCAGGCTGGCATCTTAGTATTTCACTGTAATAAAATCAGTATCTTTACAGCAATGCACTTAGTATTGTACGTATTTTGTTATTTATTAAACTGTAAATGTGAGACTTGTTTAAGTGACAGTGCAGACCAGTTAAAGTGAGCAGCAAACTGACGGTGACACTGCTCCTCTCTGACAGTTTCGGAAGAAATCTGAAGCAATTTAGCCATTTTCATTCCCTTGGCTTCACAGCCTTGGACCCTGGGGTTCTGTGTGCGGTACATCTGTAGATTGTGGAGTATGAGACATTAAAGTAATTGTGGCGGTTGTTAAAACCAGTTCTAAATTGAATCCAAGAAATGTGTAATAAGCCTTCTCCATGCGAGGCAATGCTGGCTCATCTTTTGGTTCTGTAACAAGTAACTGTGGCCACCAGTCCCTGGGAATGTGGGAAACTCTGGAGTCTAAGGATTCCGGTAACTGATCCAGATCTTGAGATGCTGGATTTACACATGTAATAGATCGGAGGGGTGGCAGCTGATGCTGGAATTGGTGGGGCTGGCACAGCCCCCACAGTGTAATTTGGAGCTCCTCTTGCTAAGCACACCTGCAGTGGTTCTCACTTGGACCTGGATTTCTTTGCCCCTCCGCCTGGAAAAAGGGCTTGCACAGAGTTCAGGGAGATGTCTGGCAGCTCTCTGCTTAGCACTGCTCCCGCTCTGTGGCTGGAATGGTGACGGGGACCTGGCACAGGGAGTGCAGGAACAGAGAGGCTGCATGAGGATGTGGGGAGCAGCGAGGAGGGATGAAGGGGAACAGGGAGGCTGTTTGGATACGCGGTGCTTGCACTGTGCTGTAGAACAGGCAGAGCCGTCACTGGAACACAGTGGGGAGTCCAGCTGTGAGGGAGTGCTGGGAGGTGAGGGCTGGGGTGAATCTGTCTCCCTGCTCTAGTGACGCCGGAGGGTGCTGAACTCAGGGAATGGATATTGCCTCAGAAAGTGAAGGGGTGTAATGATGCATTGTGTGCAGAGATGGTTTAATTCACTCACTGTATTTATTGACTACAGATTATTTCCCTTCTTCGTGACTACAGAGATGCACACACACGTATTACAACCTTTCTTCAGATGCACCCTTGCATAGCATGACCTTTGGACAAAGCACTTTAATACATGCCTAGCTAACCATAGGAGTTATCCCCACTAACATCAGCAGCTCTGGAAATAAAAATAAAGTTAGACAAGGGGCTGGGTACTTCTCAAAGCTGAGTTTTAGCTTTTTGCAGTGTTACCTAGTCTAAGTCCTGTAGTGTGCTGTAACTTCATTCATAGGAGATAATGTGCTGAAAGAATTGCAATAGCTGTTGTATTTGCTAGTGGTGCCAGGGACATTCCTAGAGCACAGGAAGAGGTTGCCTTGTTCCATGCCAACAGTAAATAATTCTGTCTGTTTTAAATGGAGAAATGTTCCTACTCTGTGACTACTTGCATATGCATAATTGCTTCTAATTTCTAGTTGGTAAAATGGCATTTAATGAATACTTTAACTACAGAAATCAAAGATAATCCATTTAAATTTGAAAGTATTACTGAAATGCTAATTTACCGTCTACTCCATGTGAACAAATAATCATTTCTTATCTTGTGAAACCTTTATGAGAAAGTACTGGAGGATTTAAACAAGAGGAGAAAAATTTCTTATGCCTCACAGAGAGGAAACCTCAGTATTTTGTCTTGAGCTCTTAAAACTTCACTTTCATAGCTTTGTGTGCAGCTGGGTTGGTGCAATGGGTTGGTTGGTGCAGTGTAACAGAAGCCAAAATTTTGCACATTAGTGGGACACAAGTTTTTTAAGCCAAGTTTTGCTAAGCACTGACATTCTTTATTAAGCAATTTCTGTCCTACATTGGCTGTTAGTGTAGTTGTGAACAGTGAGCATAGTGTAAACTTTGGGATCTAGGCCCACTTTGGGACATTCAGTTTTTGAGGATGAGGGGAATGAGAGAGATTTCTTTAGTCTCCTATTTTTGTGGACTTCCTCAACTAGGCTGGGAGGCAGGTGGAGCAAAGAGCTGGATCAAGCCCTACTGCACTCCATGAGATCCAGAGACAGGTCCAGTTCCAGGGCTTTGGCAGTTGGAGACGTTTGCTTTTTCTCACTGGGAGAACCAGTCAGACACTATCATCAAGGGTCTTTAATTTCTGATACGACCCCATTAACAACGGAAAACCCAGTTACAAAAATAACACCAAATTCTTGAATGAGGTGCTAATTGTACGGAAGTGAAACGATGTTTGCTGGAGAAATTTCTTCTCTCTAATCTCCACCACACTAATTATCAGTCACTGTGCTCTATTTCAGATCCCATTCTGCAGTCCTGATTTAGGTAAGAATCCCATCAGAACCAAAGCACAACCTAAAATGTCATTTGAAGGACCAGTCTGAGGCTTAGTTGGCTTAATCTTGAATTTTCCTGCCCCAAATTTCCAGTATTTTTCAGTCATGTAGGAGAGGGAAGAAACATTGATGTATGTGGGCATGAGAAAAAGTAAAGTGATTATGGTTTTGTGATGCTCACTGTAAATGGAATTTAATTTTCCTTGAAAGGAACTTTTTAGAATCTTTTTAAAATTAGTGCTGGTTCATGCTTTGTGTTTCTACTTGATAGTAAGCTTTCAATCAGCAGGGTTTGAACGTGAAAAGCTTCTTCTGTATCCTATTAAAAAAAGCATTTTTAAAAATTTAACAGACAGACTTTTCAACGAGAGGGGGGTAGACTCTAAGAGAAGTTACAGTGTGGACTCTTGTTTTCCTGGCCACAGTTTCCCTCCCAGGAGGAAGGCTGTTTGCAGTGGTCAGGGGATGAGTGATCACAGCATGAAACTAACTTTGAGGGCTGTTGCACATGGTTTTTTTGTTGTTCTCTAACATCCTGATTCTCTCTGAATCCACAGTGAAGCTGCAAAAACAGAAGCAGTAATTGGGGCCACAAGCTTTGGAACAGATGCAGGGAAAAACAAGATAGAAATGGTAGATAATCCTATTGTGTTGGGCATGTCTTTAAGTTTCTGTCATGAACAACTTGGACAAAGGTGGCCAGATTGTTGAAAGAATTTGAGATACAAGATGAACAGGTTTACCAAGTGTGTGTGCACAACCTTTGGCTGAAGGAGACGCTGAAATAAGACTGAGGCTTAATCCGTGTGTAATGTCTGTGCAAATGTTCTGGGATGGGCGCTCTGTTCAGCACTGTTCTCAATGAGCTCCAGACACAAGCAGGAGCTCTGGATATACTGAGACATAATTTAGTAACAATGGATGACGTTCTTAACAGAGAGCAAGTAAACAGCATTTTCCTTCACCTTGCCCAGAAAATGGGGAGTTGAATTATTTTCCATTGCTTGGAAAGTCTTAACCAGAACTCAACACAGACAAAAGCTGAGCAGCTTTCATCCATCCTTCTCACAAAAAAACCCCAACCTACAACAAAAAAAAACCACAAGAAAACAAGTGCATCTCTAAAAAAATGTTACTTTTGTATAGAACTGGATATATTTGTAGCTATTTTCCTCAGGAAAAAGCCAAATAAATTTACATTTTATTTTTTTGATCATGTATCATCAAAACCCCTGTTTCATCTTTCAAATAGACCTGGTTTACTCTTTAATTTCATTAATGCCCTTGAGAGCACATGTCACTGAAGGATGGTCCCACACCTGGCTTACTTGAAAGCTTGTCCGAGAAACAAAATGTTAGATAGGTTTGTATGAATTATAGGCCAAATGCAGTAACATTGAAAACTGTAGCATCGTCTAGTAACTTGGATAGGAACCTTTGGAAATAGCATTTGGAGCAGGGTAAAAAAAGGAGTTAAAATAAAACCTCTCACCAAAATATGCCCGTTGTTCATCAGATTTGGAGTGGCTGGAATCCAGTGTAACAGGGAACAAGATTCTCTGGAATAATTTGATCGCAGTAACTGCTATAATGTTAAGTGAAGCAAGAGTCAAACCCAGTAAATTGCATGCATTTCTTGAACTTGATTTCCTTGCTGTTTTATTCATACATATTTAATACCTCAAAATTAATCTTAATTTAATATCACTTCAGCTCAAACATTAACACAGAATTTTAAGTTCCTGCCTGCGCAGGACAATGATCATGGTAAAGATCTTTTAGATGGCTGTTCAAAGGCTTCTTTTCTCAGCAGGGGGAGGCTTGGATGATTTTAGAGTTGCCAGATGTGCTTTGGAGAAGTGTCATGTTTTATTTTAAGATGTCACCATTAATAATTCTTGAGTTCTACTCAGAAATGAATGTAGGAGAGGGAAGCAGAGATTTGCGATTTATTCAGAAACAGAACTGTGCCAGGTGTAGATGGAAGTCTGGAGTTCCTGTAGCAGACCCTGCTGAGCCTTACCAATTCCAGAAGCATGTCAGCCTATGTCTTTTCAGGGAAATTTTTCTCTAGCAACATGAGGGGGAGCAAAAAGACCACTATTTCTTGAAAAAATGTTCTTCAATTCACATAGTGCTTCTTTCTCCTCTCAATATTGTGTCTCTTAATGCCTTACTCCTCCTGTCTCCATTGGACCACCCACTTAAAGCATTTTGAAAAGAGCCAGCTGAGTGTGTAACTGTATGTTTAATTTCCCAGATCAAATGTTTGATTTGCAATCAGTGTTCAGTTTCTCAGATCAAATGCAGTTGGTAATCAAGCAGGAGTTCTGTAACAGTAACATTGCTTGCTCAGAGAAGAGGGACTCACAAACCCTGGATAACCATGGAGTTCTGAATATGCTTTCTGTAACAGTCCTACTGTTGTTAAGCTGAAGTAGGTGTTTCTGTGGAAGAGAAAAAGCTAAGGAAACTTTTCAGTCACGCTAATGGGATGTCACTGCTTAGCAGCAAGCCTCTGATTCTTCTACAGCTGCCACTTTTACCAGCAGAGAGGGCAGAGGGGGCGATGTTCCTGGCAGAAACACAGCTCTTGTTCTGCGTCACTGAGTTTAGTGGTTTGGCCTTTGTGCCTGCCACAACTTCTGTGGGAACGAATAATTATTATAGGATTGGGCTTAGTATTAATAATACTGTAATGATGTGCTTATGTCTCCATATGGAATGTATTGTGCTTAAAGACTGGGAAACGGAGGAAATATTTTGAATCTTCAGCTTGTGGCTACAGAGGATGTATCCAGCAGTCCTTCCTTGAAAGAAACATATGCAAAATAATTTCATTGTGCCTTGTAGTGGGTGACAGGTCTGCACAGAATGAGCTGTCAAAGGCACTAACTTCCTAAAGTGATCGGATCTGCTTGCAATTACCTGACCATATTCTACCATTAATTACATTCTGGGATCACTGTAGCACAGAAAGAAATGAAAATAAAAAAAAACCAGAATGAAATATTAAGCTTTCTACATGTAACTTTTCTCCTATGATGAAACCTATACTTCTACAGAAATAATATTGGAATTAAGCAAGTGGTTATTGGGAGCTCCACTTATGCAGTAACTTGCTACAAATAAACACACAGCTTGTCTTGCAGCTCTACACAGGCTCAAGCTGTAAAATGTAGAACATGGAGACTTAGCAAAACCCCCCCAAAAGTTTTTTATGCACCTTGCCCTGGCCTTTTGCCAGATAGTTGCCATGGTGTGCACTGAGCATGTGGCATGAGTTCTGTCAGGTTTCTCAGAGGTGTGTTTTATTTCAGCAGTGCTTCGGTTGCTTTTCCACTGACTCTCTACATCAAACAATTAAACACTGGAAGTTGCAGTGTTTACAACAGCTGAGCAAATCTTTTTGGAGTAATTGAAAATAGAAATAAAGAGAAAATTGGCTATTATATTGGGGGAAAAAAAATCAAAAATGTACTCTAAGTGTTCCCTTTCCTTAAGCAGAACCTGAAATCACCCAGAGCCTTCACAGTTCCTTCCATTTCAGAGCATTTTCACTGACTTCTCTTTTGTGCTGTTCTCTGAAATCATGAGATTGAAGGAGCACTAAACAGTGGATTTTGTGGAAGCACCTATTCATCTGCTTCAGATTTCAAATGATCCTGAGACCCTTTTTGAAGTCTTGGAAAGTTACCTGAATGTATCACAAAGAATAATTTTTCCATTCTATCTATTTTTGTGGAAATCTGTCAAAAAGGACAAGTGGAATCAAAAAGGACAAGTGGAACCAAAAAAGACAAGTGGAATATACCTGAAGGGGCTTGTGGTAGAGACATGAATAAACTGCTGTGGCCTCTTTGACTTCACTCCAGATGTTTGGGTCTCCAGACATTTGGCTGCTTTTTAAGGAAGATCAAAGGAGATTCAGAGAATGAGGAGATCAGCCCCTGCTGGTTTTAATTAACAATCCTTTTGCTCTTCTTTATTCTTGAAAGCCTCTTGAAATTTTCATAATTTTGCTTTGTATAGAACAGATGGTGGAATAAATACTTTAATTCAATTTGGTGTTTTGATTTGTTTTTTTTTAATGGCATGTAACTCCAGTTCAACATTTCTGTGTATTTCCTTAGCAACTGCTCTAACAAATACATGCAGTTTTGGAGGGTATGCTGCCATTCTTGTTGGTTTAGATAATAACTTCTCCACTTCCTAATGCATGAAATCATATTTCTGCCCACTTATATCTAAAAACAGATTTCATAAAACACATCGAATTTACTGATCTCTGACCTCCTCATTTGCACACTTGTATTTATTTTTCTGAGGGTGTTAATCCTTCAGTGCCATCTTTCCTGATCCATGTGCAATACTGAAGTTTAGTCCTTAGCAATGGTTGACTAATTTTAAAGTTCTGCCTCTCTCTTGACACCTACCATAAAAAACAAAATCCTTTTTTTTTCTCCAGTTTTGCCATCAATAACATTTCTTTTTCTATCCCTTTCTTCCCTAGGATATCTAGCATATATAGTCTTATTTGCTCTTTCTCTTGTGTGCCAAATGCAGACCTTTGTTTTAGGGTTGATATCTTCTCAGATGGCATTGTTTGGTTTTATTTTCCTCACCTTAACATTAAAGGAATGTGCAACTTGTTTTTGAATATAGTTAGTGATGTTTTTCATTATTTCCACAATTTTTCTTTATTGTATCACTCCATTATATTCACCAAGTAGTACTTTGTTTCAGTAACTTGGCTTTTTTGTATCCTGGTCCTTGCATTTCTCAAATTCTGAAAGGGGAGCATGGATATAATTCCAGTTGTAAGTAATTTCTCCTTAATTTACAGCTGAAGACACCACTTCTAAGGAAGAAATCAGTTTTCTCAGTTTTTACTTTTCACCTCAGATGTGTTCTCTGTGCCTTCTTTTGATGTAATCTTTTTCTCACTTCTTCCCAAAAAATTATTTAAGATATCCCACCTTTGAACATCATCTACATAGTAATTATTTTTTTCAGGTGTCCCACTGTTTTATTCCATTTTTTAAATAGACACTTTCTTTAATTGTACAGATTCAGCTCTACTTGGTTGCATTACCAAAAATACTGGTTGCCTGTGAAAATTATTTTTGTCATTTTATCCTGGAGATTGAGGTTGTTTTCTACTTGATCATTTATGGGCATATTTCTGATATGAACACATAAAAGAAAAATAAATAGGAAATAACTGCTTCATCCACCAAGGTTGACTACTGCTTATTATTCCTCTGAGAGCCTTTAAATTGCCTTGTTCAATTTCCTTTGAAAATAAATCCCCGTAATAAAATTACTGTGTATAAAAAAAGACATGAGAGTACACGTTGCTTTCAGGTAAACACAATGTTTGAGCTTTGTAGACAATATGAAAGTGATTTAGGTTTTCAAGTGATGGGAAGTTTAAGAAAACAACTGGAGGTGTCCTGATATCAAACCCGCACTTCTCAGTGCAAAGGAAACTTGATGTGCTTCTCTTCAGACCAAGTGGCAGGGAAGGTATTCTAATCCTCTGAGCATTCTGCAGTAAATGACACCATCTCTCATGTGAAAAATGGATGCATAGGTCCTTGAATAATATTTTCTAGTAGGAAAGAGTTCTGTACTGTGTGTCAAGCTATTTTAGTTATTCTAAAGGAAATATTTATATTTATTTTGTGACTAATTGTATATAAAGACAGTTACCAGAAAAACCCCAAAACATGAGTGAATAAGTGAAAGGGAACAGTGGTGGAAGGATTTGCAGTAGCTCAGATGGATTTTTATAGTCTCCAAATAGCTGCACTCTGATAAGGAGCTGTCAATCTGAACACAGGATAAACTTAGGGCTCTTCACTTAGAAATGTGTTCTTGTTTCCTCCCTGTAAAAGGTGCACATTTTCTTGATTTCCATGCTCAGACTGAAGAATAATCATTCTGTTGGAAGAACAAAGCTTCATAGCACAAAGATAACTGCTTGCCAGTGAAGCTGTGGAGTCAATGACTCATTAGGAGATTCACCTTGGAGTCATCTGTTTTTAAGCCATCCTGGTGGTGGAGTTGGGGATAGACAAAAGAGAAGCCAGGCTAACATCTGGTGGAAAAAGAAGGGACTTTTAATCTAAAGATGTATTAAAGTAAAATTTTAATTAACAATAAAGGATTCTGGTAAAGGTGTTTAAATGAAATTCTCAGCCCTTGTTAGATTGTTGATATAGCAGCCAAAAAGCCAGCAGGAAGATATTTATTAAGCACCTACTTAAATAGAAATATGGCTAAGACAGAGAATGGTTCTTGGGGAAAGGTGAGTTTTTAAGATGGGTTTTATTTTTAGAAATCCTTATTGACTTTGATATTCAGTGCTATTTCTTCTGAAAATGGTTTTCCCTTCCTCTTCTGTCTGGGGAGGTCCCGGACCCAGCCACTGAGATCAATAGGCAAACAAATCTAAACGGCTCTAAAGAAATCAGGTAATAAGCTGCAAGTTTAATTTGGAAGCGATCCTGAAATCTTTCTTTAAATCCCACACTGTGAACACCAGACTGCATCGGTGTACATTTGTCCAAAGCCCTGTGTTTGTGCAGACTTCTCAAAAGGTACATAAACAAGCCCTGGCACGCTCTGTGTCTTTGTTTAGCATGAGGGGAGAGTCCATCACAGCTTCGAGTATCTAATACCTCATTAGCATATGCAGTTTCTGCAGGTGCGGGGGTGTTAATACCTCATGTCAGCTCGGCAAGTTTTAAATTAACTTAATTAAGGGACATTTCAGCGAGTTGAAGAAAAACCAGGTGATGAAGTACTGGCCAAAAGAGTGAAAAATTGTAGTATCTTTCCCGTTGGAAGCAGAATCACCGCATGTGTGGAAACTGCCAGCCCAAAAGAAAGCTGGAGTTCTCAGTTGCCTTTTGTGGTCATATCCAGCAAAGAGGCACGTGGAGCTCTTCCCCTTGTGTTAAAAAAATATTACTCTGTGTTATAGCTAAATCAAATTGCATTCTGAATTTGACAGCATATAAAAGGATCTCAGAAAAATTTTTTAAAAACCCCAACAGTTTGTTTGAGGGTTTTTTTTCACTAATATCCCACGTAATGCGAAATCTCCAGTTTCCCCAGTCTTTCCTCTTTTGAAAAATGTAGTTTTGTAATGCAGCTTTCTATCCAGTAAAAGCAGCTTTATTTTATTGAAATCCTTGAGTGCCATCAGCAGTTCAGCAGTTTCCCATCATGCCATCTGTCTATTACCTGGAATTAGAGGACAAGTACAGCATTGCTTTTTGTAATAGCTTTTCTCTGCTATAATTGGTCACTGAAAAGTGTTGAACAATGATCGATAAACTATTTCATGTTTAGAAAATTTACATGGAAACATCAGATCTTCTAATAGAAATGTCCTCAATCTTATAAATAATTTAAAAGGAGCAGCAGTCTAGGGGAAGTAATCATCATTTAAACCTGAACTGAGCTACCTCTGACTGACAAAAATGGTGATTAATTATTTGAGAAATGTAGCTATATCTAATGCAGTCTTCAGAAGTAAGAGCCAGTAAATGTACATACCGCATAAAGAAAATACATTGAATTATTTCATCAGGTATTTGTCAAGAGCATTCAGCTCTCAAAAAAGACTTAAGAAATCAAGAAAAATATATGGTTGCTTCAGTTCTAGCAATGGCCCCCAGTTCTCCTGCTAAGCTATAAATCTTCTATTATTTTTTTCTGGCTTTGACAACAGATTATTTATTCAAGCTTGTGAACATTTTAAATGTTAGAGGGAGGCAGTATACACGTGTAAGATTGCCAAATGGATAATACACCATATGTGACGGGCTGGGAGGACCTCTCTGCGTGTTCAGTAATCCCTCAGACATTCCAGCTGGTTACTGTCACATGCTCTAATAGAGGCAGTTCCAGACGTTGTCCTTCCCAAGGGAAGTTAAAGATTAACTACCAGTATGAAGGAAAGACATCTATTACAGTGCTTCAAACTACCTCAGTCACAGGGGAATGCTGAGAGCCACCGGAATTGTTGGGCAACACTTGATTTTAGACTTGGAGTCACTCGCATGAGCTCCTACTCACATTTATTATTCAGATTTGCACTGAACATCTGTGCCAGCAGCAGTTTCAGGATGCTGTTTCAGTTTGATGTGTAAGAATATTTTCAATTGAAAACAAAAAAATTACAGACCCTTTACACCACGCTGGGGACAGCTGTGTTGACGATGCCCTTCTTATGATGGCCAACTAAAAATGATTTTCTGCTAGAAAGTAGTGAAATGCGTTTTTAGAAATCAATTAAATCTGCACCTTGTGATCTGTTCTAGTCCTATAATAGCCATAAAATTCATACAGTGGAAAAGCAAATTTAAGTTTGTTTTTCTTCTCTTTGCACTTTATATTTGCAAGTTTTGTCCAAATATTTGGTTTCTCCTAGCAACCTTTGGTGAGCTTGGAACTGTTGCCCAAGTGACAGAAAACAAGCAATGAGATGTTTTTGCCCACCACTGTAATGGGATGCATGTGTTTTGGCAATTTTTTAAGTCAAGAATTTTTAATATGTCCCTGTGAAATTGGAGTAGATCAATGGACAGAAATCCTGGTCTTCTAGTCAACATTTGAGAAATGGGTTGAGGATTTCCATCTGGCCAAAAATAACCATGATACCCCCACACCTGTGACTATGGAAATGAAAGTGGCTGAGCAGTTGTGTCAGAAGTTGCAGGTGTTGCTGGGACACATAGAGAGGTGACATTTGCTACTATCAAGTTAGTATCTGTGGGATGTTCTGGGCTCAATTTTTATATCACTTATTGACGCTCTCAAGTGTCGCTGTCACGTCCGAGACACATAAAGAAAACGACACAGACTCCAGGTTTATGAACAAGTGGAAGCGCTTTAATAATTTTCCAACTACTTTTATAGGATAGTTCGCAAAAGTGTGTTGAGTGGCAATAGGTAATTGGTTCCTCGGCCATCCACCCCTTGAGAGGATTGGCCAAGTTCTAAGATACCTATTCCCAAATATGTTCAAAGTCAAAGCCATAACAATCTTGCAAAACAGCCTGCAGGTGCAAGAAGTTTATGAAACTGTGACCTTGTTTAAAATAGTTTACATAGGAAAGACAGTCTTCCCACAGAATATTGAGAAAAGGCTGAAGAATTTCTCCGCTTCTAGCTTTTTAGCACCTACACTCAAGGGGTAAAAAAATTTGTTGTCAATTCAGGATGAAGAATGACTTTAAAAGTGCAGGTTTGAGTCCTGAGTCACTATAGCCGTTTTTAATTATGTTGATTGGGGTTGAGTGAGGGAAGGAATTCCTGGTGTAGTCAGATGTGTCCATTTCCCTTTCACGTATATCATATATTTTTAAAGCAACTTTGTGCATTAAATTGGGATAGAAGTATATAACATTTTCTATAGTTCTGTGTTCTATCTCAGGGATTATTGGGTGGAAAGTCTCTTTTAAAAAAGTGGGAATACATATTTTTTAGAAAGTGCAGTGCATATAATCAGCAAGTCTCATAATCCCTTTCAGGCTCAGAGATCTTCATGCTCCATTGTCTCTTCCATATGGCTTAGTGGGAGATGGATGTGCCACGGCTGAGGGACGGCACAATGAGTGCTGCTCACAGCCTTGCTAGCAGTGCTAACGACGAGCTGCAGATGATGCTCACCCAACTTTGAAATCAGAGAGCCTCTCTTCCTTGCTGATGATGCTTGGAAGAATGTCTGCCTCAAGGTTTTTTCAAGCACAGAGGCCTGATCTACAATAGTCCCTCATGTCAATTTTTGCCCCTTATTACAAGCAGAAGATGCAGTGGCTCCATTAGTCATACCAAGTGGGGTAGTGGCTTTTTTTGTACGAGTTTTATGGTTCAAGTTGCAGCAGTACTAAAAAGTTCCTTGTTGTTGGTTATTTCAGCTTTAGTGGCAATTTTGAGGCAAAGATGAACTCGGAATTGAGTAGCAGGCTGCAATCAGAGAGTTATATTAAAACTCCCTTCTGCTGAGTTTGCTTCGCTTCGTGTCTCTAGGAGCTGCTTGTTTCAAACTTGCTGATTCTGTTGCCTCATAAAACCACCATGTGAAATCCAGTGGTTCCTTGTTTGGCCTTGCAGGAGGATTATGTGCCATACGGGACTAGAGCAGCAATTTATAACCTGACACCCATTCACATTCTTCCTGCAATCCCGGCACTGTACCATGTCCAGGATCCTGGTTCCAGCTTGAAAAATTGCCGCCAGGCAGCTGACAGGGAAAATAAGTAGGAGTGATGGATAGCTCTTATATTTATAGCCAAGATTACTTATTCTTGTATAAGTTCAGGGTATCATATTCCTCCTTAGCCTTGCTTGTGAGGGAATGCAAATATATTGATTACATGTCACCTTTAGGTAAGGTTTGGATTCGGGATTTGTCACTGTAATTTCCATTAATCAGCGAAGATGACAAGCAATGCGTGTTCTTGGGAACAGCCAGCACGTGGTCTGTGTAGCTATGGGGCAGCTTGAGGGCAAAGAAATTTGGCAACGACTCCTTCTATAAATATGTGATCAATTCTTTTGTGTTACATGATGCACTTTTCTATTTAGTATTATTTCCTACGGTATGATTTTAACTGGTGTATTTTATTGATGTACTAAAAATGTAATCAAGCTATGACAATCTTTGTCATTCCATATCCAGTACATTTCTTTATAACCATCTGCTTTTTTTCACTGTGCAATACTTCTCCAGTTCAGAATATTTTGCTGTTCAAAAATTCTCCAGTCTACTGGTCCTGTAAGTCAGTATCTTCCTGCAGCACAGTAGTTTGTGTTTTCCTAGATATTTCAGGTTTACAAAGGGTGCCTTGCGTTATACTGATACATTGAATTAGTCATTCTTTCCCTATTCTGACATGAACTAGTGCCTTGTTTGCATTTTTTTGTTACTCTACACTAAAGTGATTGTTTCAATATTTTCACATTTACCCCCAAATCAATTTCCTGATGATTATATTTAATTTGAAATGACTATCAGGGGCTTGCTTCATCTCAAAGAGGGATTTTTCTTCCTCCTTTAACTTTTGCCCCATCTTCAGAGCTCTGTTTATCCAGTCTCTGCTGTGATTTAGCCAGGCAACTTAAAAGCATTTACGTTGATGCAAATGGGACTTAGATATATTTCCTATTATTAAATTGAAGTGGCATGGATCTAGGATTAATTTAGCAGGTGAGCAGTAGTGGTGCAAAGGTGGGGATTCAGCCTCACCAATAAGGTGAGGCACAGAAGGCAAGCTGGGAGCAGAGATCCTGATTGGGAACTGAGTGTATAATTGATTTACAAGGCAGGCAATGCTGGCTGGAAAAGGAGGCCTGGAGGAGATGGGAGCCTTGATTAGAAAGTTATAGATTTGTGTCAGATGAGAAGAGCCCAGGAAAAGCTGACCTTGGATTAAGACAGTCCAAGAGAAACAAGAGAGGATGCTGGTTGGATAGAATGAGAGGAAAGTAAGTGGCCACAACTGGAGTACCACAGTATGAGCTCCCTGGCTGCCATGGCTCCTGACGCTGAGAACTGAGAGTTCAGCCTTGCCAGGTGGCTGAAACTCTGACCACACTGAAGTCACTGTGGACTGCATCGAGGTCAGCACAGCAGAGATTTCATCTTTCACTGTGGTTGTTATTTTCTGCTTTCATTTTGCCAGTTTTCTCATCCAGCTTCTCTTGCTTTCATCCAAGAAAACATATTCATATAGCACTGATTCTGGCAGAAGAGTTATAGCTGTGTGCTTTTTGTGTTGGGATAAACATTTTTCTGCAAATTGTTAAGAAACAGTGTTGTTTCTTGACAAGTCAAACTGCAGTTCCTTCACAGCGCTTCAAATCAAAGGAGGCAGTCTTTAAAAGAAATTGTTATGTGTGTCTCTAAAGGCATCTGAAAGGCATTAACCTGGTAAAAAAATAAAAAATGAGTACAGGTAAAGTGTGCTGTACGGTAGTTGATATTACAAAAGGAATAGTAATGGCGTTTGAAGCAGAGCAGGTAAATCACTCACTAATGAAGCAGCTCTGCTTGAAGTTTCCTTTTTTTATAAGTGTGTATATGTATATATTTAGAAACTAGTGCTTTGCGAGGAAAACAGGATCTGACATAAAAGCAATGCTAGTATTTATCCTTCTGGAAGATGATACCTTCAATAAATGTGTAAATGAGTATTTAGGAACAAAACGTGCAGTTGGAGTTACGCAGTGTAGAATCTACGCAGATTCCTACATCTGGCCCAATAGATACACTGCTTTGTCCTTCAGAAAAAAATAAATTTTCTCCAGCATTGTTATGGTTTTGTTGGCAGTAGGAAGGGGTGTCTCTGTCCTGCTTTAGACAAGGGGCTTGGTTTGTGAAATTAAACTTTCATTATCTCACATTTATACTGGTTCGGCTGCTTCTTTGCAGAAACAAAAGAGAAACAAGGGGTTGTCCCTTTCTTACATAATCCAGTTCATCTCTCCTGACATGTTGGCATATTTCCTCCTTACAGCTCATCTATTTCTTTAGCATTTTAGTTGTGCTCAAGAGCTTATTGAATGTGTCAAAATATTTTGATGTATGTCTTCTCAAGTAGCGAAGCCACATCCTCCCATGTTATTTATGCTGTATAGCAGGGATGGAAAGCTTGACATACATTTAAATGTCCATGTTTCTATTGCTCCAGCATTTATAAATTTGTTCAAACATTTGCTCTTGCTTTGCACTTTCTCATCATTGAATTTCATTTTTTGTCAGTTTGAAACATGGTGCTAAACACTGAAGAGGAAGATGTAACAGGGTATGGGATAAGCAAACAAAAGCTGCTCTTCCCTGATAATTTGCAAATATCTAATTATTCAAAGAAAGATGAGATAAAAATAAGATTTCTTTTGTCTATGAATTAAAAAAAAAAAAAGAAAAAAAATCTGTTGACCATACTAGCAGATGAGACTTTGGGTTTAGCTCCACAAGCTCTGTGGTGGGAACCATTAGCATTTTCTCAGTGCCCTTTATAAGGGCAGGGGTTTTCTGTACTTACTTACCAGGCCAGATCCTGAGCTGCTTCCGTCTCTCATTGCTCCACTGCCTTCAAATGAAACATGACAGTTTGACAAGTTAGAATTCAGCAAGTGTTATGTGTTAATTTAATGCTCCTGCTGTTGTTTCCTGTCACAAGTAAGGCTGCCCTGTCCCATTCACATTTACAAAGGATTTTTCTTTAGTATGAAATGAATTTTGAAAATGTTAGCTCTCAGCTTCAAATAAATACCTCAGGTTAATTTATTATGTATACACTAACATGCTTAAAAATCACAGCTGAATTTCCTTGAGGTCTAAGTAATGGGTTGAGAGACTGGTAGGAAAAAGGCCACAAAGCTTGTGTGACCATGTATGTTACCTATTTGGTTTACATGGATTTTTCCACTGAGTACATTTTTTAATTGAATGAATATTAATAAAAGTTTAAACATACTATAATGGTGAACATAGACAATATCAATAAAGGTGAACATAGACAATATCAGTAACATACACTTTTTTATATAGGATGAATCATCAAATAACTCTATACTTCTCTAAAGATTTTTCACATGACTTACCAGGAGGAAAAGCCCAAGTGCTACAAAAGATAAGTCTGAAGGCAGTAAAATGCCATGTAACTCACAGGGTTGACTGTAAAAGCAAGACTAGCACCATAAAATTTATTTTAAAAATTGAGAAAATAATACATAACTAATAAAAAGCAAACAAGAAACCCCCAAAAATTTAGCTGTTCATAATAAATAAAAATAGCTCAGACCTACAGTCCTCCACTTAGAAAAACTGATTCAGCATTTTTCTTTATCATGAAAATGATGAAGCTGTGAATCTGGCAGAAGTGTAGTTACATCTGAGAGCAACAACGTGTCTTTAAAAAGTCAGTTGTTTGGTACAAGGGCTCTTGAAAAGGGCCATCTGTGTACATCTGCAGAGCAGAACCCATTTGGGTTGGAGTCTGGGGTCACATTCCCTCCTGGATGACAGGAGTGCTAAACCACTGCAATTCTCAGCCAAGGAACCTGAGGCAACATTCCACACGTGGCAATTTAATTTAGGATCAACTTAGAAAATTAAATCCTAGGAATTTTATAAAACCCAGTTCGTGTGTGTCCTTGCTTCCTTCTTTTTCCCTATTTTTATTTATTCAGACTGAGAACTGTGCATGGTCAAGTACAGCACCCACATTTTCACTAGTATCTGCAATGTTTTCTGAAAGGAAAAAAGCTCAAAGTAGAAATTAGACATTTTATTATTCTGCCGATATCAGTTCAATTCTCAATGCTTTCTTGCCTTGAGGCTTAGGTTAATTGTGTATATTTGCTAAAGATCTATGTGTATATAATAATGTGACAAAGGTCAGAAAGCCTACACTTTCTGTATGCACACACTTTATGTATGCCCATATGTATAATTTAAAAGGTGTTTAATAGTATGTGCGAATTCTTCTCGAGTTATTTATGTGTAGGCTAATAAATTCAATATCTGTATACCTCTAAAATTTGATATCCCAAAGTTCTCCCAGTGATACTTTACTCTCCTCTAAATGAAGGCCCCATGAAAATGCTTTAAAGCTCTGTCTTGGGGTGATTTTATGATGATTAGTCTATTCCCTAGTTGTCTGTTGTTTGCCCAAAAATTGTTGCTGTAGCTGTAAGGTGGGTCTGGGGGAGGGGGGAGCCTTGGGGCTCTTTGTTGTCTTTCCCAATGCCCCCTCCCCCTGAAAACCCACGCCATTTTCTCCTACCATGTGCAAACTGCTGTTGTTTTTTTTTTCTTTCCCTGGCATTTTGGGATTTTGTTCCAGTGTGTGTGTGTGCATGGGGGAGTAAGGTCTGACAGTTCAATGTCTAGCATTTGTCTGCCTTTTACTGTGCCATGTGGGCATTCTGTTGGTCAATAAAGGGGGTTTTTTTCACTTTCATCCACTAGTATTCATTTCTTACTGGTGGAAAGGGATTGTTGGCACCCTTTTTTTAAAGAAGAAGCACTCATTCCAGAGTGTTTTTCTCCTAAGCTTGTCTCTCAACTGAGACAAGATCTGCTCTCTGTACATACCTATTTTTTCCTCAAATAATGGGAAATAAGAATTCATTAATATTTCTAAAATATTTCAGTCTGGATTGCTTGTTTTATATTATACTACTTGAGTGTACTTCTATCAGTTTATGAGCAAATAAATGATTTGCTCATCAATTTATGAGCAAATGTTCATGAATTAATTTCTCCATTCAGAGGGAATGTTTTTGAAATATATGGCAAGCTATGCTACACAGTGTCAAAAATCAACCATCCTTGCGGGATTCCCACTTCTTCTGGTCCTTGCCACACACTGAAATGCTTCAGTCTTCCCCATTTTGTAGAGAGAGAATTTCCTTTCTGTTCTCAGCAAAATTCCTTAATTAATCTAGATTTTCATTAATTTATGAGTTTGGTTTTTTTAATTAGCACTATTTAGGAAAGGTAGATTAAAAAACTGAAAGAAAATATTATTGTTGTATTATCATACTAGCATAAACATTTTAAGTGATAATTTAGGCCATGAGAAAAAATTAGTAATATAAATGTATAATAAATTGGTTTAGTATTTAAATATATTAACACACATATGGCAATATATTTATGAAACATTTAAAATGTAGGCTATTACAAAGTTGCAAAAATTATAAAATACTAAACCACAGTTATGAAAATGCCTTAAAAAGTAACTGTATTTTGAACTTAATACAAAAGCTTAGATTTGTTTCTCAGCTGAAATAAATTTCTAAGGTAATTCATTCTGCTGAGTCAAAACCTATTTGCACCATTAAATGATATATTTTCTTTATTTTCTTGGTGTGCCAGACATTCTTTAGAATGTGTGAAAAATCATCATTCTTTATACCTAGCACCTAGAGATTAACCACTTTGAGAATTTTGCCCTGTTTTTTTTAATCTGAAAAGGAAGGAGAAATCACCTTCAATGCTAACAAGATCATTGCCTGATTAAAAATTAATTTATTACTGAATTCTAATAGAAGAATTTATCATGAGAAGGTGTCTGCTCCTGGTGAGCATTTATAAGTTGTGCTATTAAGATGACTAGTACTTATTCAAATGACTCTTAAATATTTAAAGTATTGTATCATTAAATTCTTGTCTAAGTTTCTCTGGCTTGTTTTTGTTCAGGGCTCAGATCTGGCGTTGTAGCAGGTGAGGTGTGAATTTGGGAGTTAAAGTCCAGTAAAATGATGGAGAGTCACATGTTCTGAATGAGTCCAAATTTCACAAAGTCCTTACAGTTGTATATGATGTTAGATTAAGAGATAATTTGGTTTGTTTTTCTTAATCTAAATAATAATTGATGGATCTTACCACACAGAAGTGTATTAAAAATGCATTGTGAATGGCAGAAATAATTATAGGCTCGTTTTCTTATCATTATTGTTGAAAATTTATTAGCATTTTAATTTTTATTCCTGTTCCTTCTGAAGCTTGCAGCTGGGGTGTGAAATGTTTCTTGATGGTAACTTTTGCAGCAGATTTCTCACAGCCATCCTTGTGTTGTCTAATGAGGGTTTAGATGTAGGTAGAGATTTGTGCATCAGTTACACAGTGATTCACTCAGCTGGATCCTGGAATTTTGGGTTGGATTAGAATATTTGTATTGTTCTTTCAGAAAAAAAATACTGAATGGAGGAGGAGGAGATGTAAGAGATAATTTTCTTATTTTCAAGACTTAAGTTTCATCTTCCTGCTCTACTTTGTTTGCTAAGTAACAATCAACGGCGTGCATTTCCGGGTTCTTTGAGTCTTATTTAGGATGGCCTCTCTAAGGATATTTTCGTATCTCTTGTCTAATAAAGGATGTGCATAATAGAAATAAAACAATTCTGATAGCGTTAACTGACCTTTGGAGGACTTTGTAGAAGTAAAAACTAATAAAAGGATGGACTAAGTAAATAAAAGCTCTTCCAAGTGCAGGAGAGTTGTCTCTGTAAAATCTGAAATCTGGACCACAGTAAATTATTTGTTGAAATGCTTATGGACTTCAAGGTCCGGGACCTCACCCCAAGACTTCAGCAGAAGTACAGGCTGTGGTACAGCAGTGCTGTGTAGAGACGTTATGGAGATAACTGGAAAGAATGACTTTGTAGGGGTTTGTATGGAAAAAAGAACTGTGGACAAGGAGCTCCTTGAGGGGAACGGAGAAAAGTCACAACCTAAAAATTAGCCGAATATTTCTTCCTTCCTTGGAATCTATACTTCCTATTATTGTACGTTGTTATTTAAATATGCTTTATTCACGTCTCCATGACACAGTAGCTCTAATTGAATGTGGTTTTTAGATCAGTGGGCATTTTTTTGGTTTCACTTCACTAGAGGAGCACTTTGGGAGAGTTATTTACCAACCAAAAAATTCCATACTGATATAATTGAACAGAAATATTTTTGAAAAATTTCAGAATCTTTATTTGAGCGGCCTCAATCGTCCCAAAGATTTTTGGCTCTTCAGTTTGTTCCAGAGTTTATGTATTATTAGTATTATTCTTCCTTTCCCATGTGCTTATGATGGGCTTGTACCAGATGGCAGCTGTTACATAATTTGTGGTGATTCTGTGATGTTAGTATGTCCACAGATATAATTTTCTATTAAAATGCAGTGCAAAATAGTTTTCTTTCATTGTAACAAGGACGAATAGCTGATAGCAACAAGTTGAGTATGAAGATAATTTCAAACTCTGTTTTTATAGGAATATAAGCTTTACATTTCAGCAGACTCTTGTTTTATGTACTCTTACAGTTTGTCCGGTGTCAGACACCTCGGAGAGAAAAGGTCTATAAAACTGTGTAATGGATTAAATCCAGTTACTGCCTCCTGGGTCTCCTTTCTTCCTAACTACAGCAATTAGTAAAAGTCTTATGCTCATGAAGCATGAAAATTTAAATTCCTTTTATTTTATATTTAACCTAGACTTTCTTTGGATACTTCAAACACAGAATGCTGCGTGTATGTGTAAATGTAGGGTAATTTTTAAAGCTATTGTATGCTTGGCCTTCTCACTGTCCATTAGACTCCAAGGATTGTATGGCATACTTAGAATTGGAAATTATATTTTGTTTTTATTTGCATTTTTACTTTTTTTGTACTCCTGTGAAAAAAGGTAAAGAACATGCAGGTGACCTCTGGAATAATTTGGTTTAGTGTAAAGATCTCCCCATCAAACAGATAAACTTTTCCCTTTTCCATGTCCCTTTTCTAAGTAGTTTTGCCTTTTAATCCCTGCTTCCATTCTGAGTTAGCGAGAGAAAAACAAGAAATCATATGCTTACATTTCCAGCTCTCTTTACCTACATAAATTTCTGGGTTTTATTGTAAACCCAATAATTTTCTCCATAAAGTCTGGTGTAATTGCTATTATGGTGCTAATAGTGAGGGCATTGTTTTCTAACTGTTTATTTAATCGAAGGTGTCCAAGGATCTGAATCAATTGTGTATTGAAGGGAGTACAGTGCCCCAGTTATCAATAGAGTCTTTTGTTTCATCTTGCCTGCTAGCACAGATTTCTCTTGGACCTCCCAGGTGTATAGACTTCTTAGACTTTGTTTTGTGTTTCTACCAGGGGAAAAAACCCATGAGACAGTGCCAATTTTTTCTTTTGGTATGGAATACGTAAATATTTTCCACTGCCCATTCTTCTCAAAAGAGTTGCTATACTGAGAGATTCACGTTTAGTTTGTGGTCTGAAATTTGATAGCAGGTTGGAAAAAGGGGAATATCGAGGATCAAATGCACAGCGCTTATTTCTGAGACAGCCAAGTCTGTTGTCTGCCTGCCTGGGAATGTGGAGACTCACAGCAGATGGAGAGGAAAGAATTCCACTGATTCCAACTGGCTGATTGTGTAGAAAACATTACTGTGCTTCAAATTATATTTTTTTAGAAGGAGGGTTTTGTGTTCCTGTTTCTGTTTCGGATTCAACACAGAAAAGTGTTTTCTCTTCCTAATTAATCTCTAGATACCTAACTGTTAAAGAATTCCAGACTAGCTAGACCCTGGAGGAGTAAAATGAAGAGTGAAAAGTTCGTTTTCTTGCCAGACTTGAAATATGAATCTGAATGAAAGCACAAAAATGACTTTTCAAAGTGCAGACAATTGTATGTATGATCATGACTCGAGACATGCAAACATTTTCTACATCTCAACTGGGAGCTGGCTAAGCTGTGTCTTGCATGTATTTAGATGAAGCCTACAGAATTTCCAGTCTTCAAAATCAGGATAAAGTCTGTCTTTTGACCATGTTTCTTCATGTCAAACTGGTCTTGAGGATTAAGAAGCTCAACATTTCCACTAGAAGTGTCTTTAGCTAGTCTTAACCTTTCCCAAAAATTGTTTTTGGTTTTTGAAATAGTTTTAAGTTGGGAAAACTCACAGATATTCTCTTTTATCTTTTTGGTTTTTTTAGTTTTGCCATTAAAGCATATGTAAGATGTGGAAATATTACGGACCAATATGATAAGAAAGTGCACATGTTAAATGTGTTTCCTTTCTCTCAAGCACTCTCGTTGCACAGAAACCTGTACTTCGCTAAAGGGAAGCTCTTCACAGAAATGCGTTCGTTTTATAGCAGGCCGTCTATTGAGGCCTGGTACGGAATTTCTGGAGAGAAGAAGTAAAGCAGCATGGTCAGCCTCAGTAATTAAGAGGCTTAGATGGTTAAATGGCCTCTTCCCAAGAATGCATCCTAGAGCCCCACTCCTCACAGCACTGTCAGACCTCTCTAAAAGCTAAAATTGTGTTAAACTGCTGAGTGCTGAACCAGTCTCAGGCAGTGTCCTCCAGCCTGAGCATCTGCACAGACACTCCAAGGCCCAGGCTGCTTTGTGAAGTGGTCATCACAAACACTTGTATGATTTAATGAAATTTCAATAAAAGTTCCCCAGAACTTGCCCGACTGCTCTTCAGAGAGCACATGGGAAAAGGAGTGTGTAGGAAAAGATAAGGTTTGTCCAAAATTATTAAAGCTGTCAGTGCTTTCAATACAGTGACAGAGGACAAGAGATAAGAGAGCTTTCTAAAATAATTTTAGAGCATTCTGTGTTTCACTTGGGAGTTCTGTCCGTGTCTGGGAAAGTAAATATTCCACTCTGCCTATGGCTTCTGTCCCCACTTTTCACTGTTTATCACTGAGAACAGGCAATGAAAAAATGTCGCATTCCTTGTCTTTGTGCACTGTGTGAGCCTGGGAGGAGCGGACTGCAAATCTTTCCCAAATAATTTGGACAGTGTTAGTTAATATTTTCCTGAAAAAAAAAAAAAAAAGAAGCATTAGTATATTCCCTCCAGTGGTCAAGACATTTACTTTTGAACATCTCCATCCCTCTGCTGGTAGGTCTGTTAGAGTTCCAGCAGAACCTGGAAATGACAAGACAGAATTAAGGATCAAGCAGTGCATCCAAAACATAGATGACTGCTCAGCTCATACAATGCGCATAAAGCCCCAACATGGATGAGGCAGTCCATAAAGGCACCACATCAGGCTGGTAAAGTTTCTGGAGCTGGGGAGCCACCCACTAACTGGGTGGGACCAGCACAGAGAACAGCAAAAGCAGAGCAAAGATGGTCCTGCTGGATTGAGTGGGTGTGCAAGAGAAAGGAAATGCTCCTTTCCACAAAAAGCATTTTGGAATCCCCTTGACCTTTCTCAGCCTTCACTGTCTCCTAGCAGCCTACTGATCCACATATTCTATTATTCTGTAGGCTCAGTTCTGCAATTTCTGCAAAACTGAATTTTTGTCTTCTTCTAAGCATGGACAATATTGCAACAACAACAACAAAAAAATTAAATTCTGCTTATGTTGCTGAGAAACCCTGAGCTTGAGTCTACAAAGATCCCCCTCCTCAGATATGAGGAGTAGGAAAAACAGGCTTTTCACTACATTAGCCATGGCCCTTCCTGTGTTTCCCTCTTTCTGGTTTATTGAGGGAAATAAGCAACCCACTGATGCAAAGCTCTAAGGTGGCTTTAAGCTTTGTTTTAATGGGAAACAGGATCCTCCCTGAAAGCTCGCCAAAGGTTTGTATGGTTAATAGATCAGTGCAAGCTGAAAAGAGGAATATCTGTTTTCCTACTGATGCATAGGGATCTCTTTCTTAGGTTAAGAAATACACTTGCTGAAGGTTTTATTGGTTTTCTTGCTAGCTATCATTAAAGTACTTTACTCATTCTGTTAAATCTCATTTGAACTTCTGCTGACTGGACTTTTCACATGGGGACAAATCAAACTGTGCTTGACAAAATTTATCTGGATGAAGTGTTTTAAATTATGTCAGTGAGTCTAATGAACAAAATTTAATGGTTCACTTGAGGTTCTGTTGAGTACATCCAAATAAATTTGCTTTTCAGGGTTCAGATGCCTTTTATAAAACTGTTGACTCAAATTCACTAGAAAGTTTGGCAAATCCTTTAAAAGAGAGCTCAGCTTTTCAACTGGAGTATAAAATCTTGGCAGGTCTATTCAAAACCAAGTGCTTTTTCGGTAGAACAACATTGACTTGCAAGACTTAATATTCACACAAAGGGCGTAATGGTATCTCTACCTTTTGGACAGATCCTGTCTCTTTGTTACATCATCTTGCAGATGATAAACCTGAAAAATCGTGGAAATTTAATGGTTAATAATTTGTGTAGGTCCTAAAAATTCAGGAAGCATGTTGCTTGTTAAGTCATTACGTTACCAACTTTTTGTCTTGGTTTTAGTGACAACAGGTGGTGGGCGACCTGTTCATCTTGGGCTGAGTTTTTGGGCTAGTGCTGCTCACTGGGTTGTCGTGCTGTATTTCAAGACTCATAAGCTCTTGTTACTTCTGCTCTGAGTTATGGAAGCCTGTCTTTTTGAACAGATCTTTGTTTCCATCAAAAATAGTAAAAAGCTGTGGGCCAGCTCTAATGTCGTTGTCATTTAGATTGCATCCCAGTTTCTTATCATCATTTTACTGTGGCGGTGTGACATCTGCCGTAGTGTGAGGAGTGAGAAGGTAATAAGATTTTTTTGTTCATAATAATAATAATAATGAAAAAGTTGAATTCCATGGCGTCATATTGCTGATATGGAGGCATCAGTTTTACAAAATACCACGTGACTGCCACACAAAGCCAGAGAGATGGGGTCACTGCAGCTTGTCCCTGCTTGACCAGGGCACCAGTTGTCACAGCCAGGCTCCAGTGAGGTTGACAGCATTGCACACAGCAACCCAATTAGGCTAATGCTCCCCTTCAGTCAGCGTGAGATGTGCCAGTGCTGCACACTGAACCTTTGACAGAGAGCTGCTTATCTGGCTCCAAGGACAGATAAATATCAAACCACGGTCAAATGCAATACCCCAGCACAGGGGATGGCACTCAGCCCAGTGCTCGTGCTTTCGGTAGTCTGACCTGCCCCAAGCTGTGGCCCTGGCTGACTTCAAAGTGGGTTTACCTCACCAAGTAAAACGGTTTACATAGGTATCATATAGTGATATATGTTATAGTGAATAATAATATTTAAAGACACAAAACAAAAAAACCCCAACCAAAACCTGTGGATGCTGAAAAGCTTTGGTAGAGAAATCTTTCAGCTTTTCTGCAGCATTCTGTGAGAACTTTGCGGTTCTCACAGAGGCTATGAAAACACTGCTATGAGTTCTTGTAAACTAACTCTTTATGTTGCACCTGGCTTTGTTATGCAAGATTGTTATAGTTCTAGCTTTCTGATATTTTGAAATAAGTGTCTTAGAGCTTGACCAATGCCCTCAAGGGGTGGATGGCCGAGCACCCAATTGTCTTATGCCATTCAACACACTCTTTGCCAACCCTGTTATAAAAGAATGACTATAATTAATTAAACTACTACTGCTTTCCTTCTGAACTTGTCGTGCCATTCCTCGCCGTTAGTGCCGCTCACAGCGACAAAAACCCAACAAGCATCGCAGTGAAGCAGTCTCAACAGTCTCTCTACTATGGAATAGCTTTCAGCCAGGGCATGGCAGTCAGTAACCACTCCATAGAAAAGAAATGGGAATGACTGATTCCTACAGTCGTACTACAAGGAATAACTTGCTGTGTTTAACTTGAGACATCAAGTATGTAGCACTTTCAAGTGTGTAACAGGCTGTTGTAAAGTAGCAAGGTGTAATGTCTTTCCCGTGGCTGTGGAGTAAAGAAATGTTAATTGAGAATTAAGAAAAATGTTTTAATGGCATGCCTACTAGACAAACTGATCAGACAAGTGTGAAGCCTTTCCCACGAGAGGCCACTGAGCAGTGTCTGGACTGACTAGAATATCTGCCAGGAAAGGCAGAAGCAGACAAGCATTTCCCCTGGGGCAGGGAGACACAGCTTCTCCCTTTCTATTCCTATCATCCACAGTATTCTCTGTCTAATTATTAATAATCGGCATTTATAAAATACATTACAGAATGCCAGAAACTCTCAGAAACTCAAATTAGTAACAAATACCAGTCAATGAAAGCAAGAATCAATGTTTTATTCTTAAGGTACTGTGTCATTAGGTATAATTGCCAATTAACTTACAACAGGAACAATTATCCAGGGCAAAAGTAATTGAAAGGTTGGATTCATAAGGTTACTCGGAGCTAACACAAAGTGGTTCCTTTCCAAGAACTACTGTCACTGCTGTGATTGAAACAAATTATTTTAGGAGATGTCTTTTCTGAGTTGGGATATTGGGAATTTGTTCTGAAGTACAGCCTGTTGTGAAAATAACTGTGTAGAGATGCTCTTGGTTAATGCGTTGGACAATTCCTACACACATCTGATGTTCTTGAAAGTTATTAGCAATAACACAGGTGTGTTATGAAATGCACCAAACTGTAGCCAAATCACTGATTGTGAGGGAGGGAGAGGCCAGCTGTTCAAAAAGCAGTATATTTTCATGTCACATGTAAGATGGGATTCTTTTCAAAACTCAGGTGTGAATCCACTTTGAGATGAGTAAAAAACCTGCAAACTATTAGAGGGAGAAGATTAAGGGACAGTAAAGTAATCTGCAAAGTGCCTCCGACCTTTTTTTCCCCTTACACCAGAAGTACATAGCTATACAAAGTGTAGTACTTGTGTTGTACCTTGTGCAACGTACAAAACATAATTTGTGATAAATGGTGATTATATAATATCACTGTCTTCATACTGAGTATTTGCGATCTTAGTGTGTTGCTCTGTTTAAATTTTAAATATATTTGAATGCAAGTTCATTTTTCAAATATATTTTTATGACAAGTGAGTTTTATCAAGACTTAAAAAGATTAGAGAGACGGAGTGTAGACTGATGCAGAGTAATGGATGAGAGGACGCTCTCAGGAAGGAATTGTATCAAGAAACTGCATCACTACAAACTCTCTTGTTTCCTTTTGCTTTTAAAGAGGGACAGTTTTTCAGGTTTTTCCTTCTGTAGCATGTAGAAGATGAATACTATCAAAACAATGTTCTGCTTCCTTGCAAGAGATACATTAAAAGCAAAAGCTGATGCAGTGAATTGCACAGGATATTTTACTCTCTCTAAATGCCTGGTGTTTGGTAAATGGGCATGGCCTCTGAAGACGACTCATCACATGAGGAGGTCAGTTCCAATTCACCATGATGCTCTCTGCCCTGAGAAACTGTAGTTCTTTAGCCTCCGATGAGTCTTAGGGGACTGACTTAGAGCAGATGTTTTGTTTGGTGCAGCCTCGAGTACCCTGTGCAGTNTCTGCCCTGAGAAACTGTAGTTCTTTAGCCTCCGATGAGTCTTAGGGGACTGACTTAGAGCAGATGTTTTGTTTGGTGCAGCCTCGAGTACCCTGTGCAGTTTTGGGCACCACAACATAAAAGAGATACATTAAGATTTTCCAAAGGAGGCTATGAAGGCTGGTAAAGGGTCCAGAGGGGAAGCCTTTTGAGGGCATTTGTCTTTTTCAGCCTGCAGAAGAGGAGGCTGAGGGGAGACTTCATGGTTGGTTGCCGCTTCCTCATGACAGGAAGCAGAGGGGCAGGTACTGATCTCTGCTCTCTGGTGACCAGCAACAGCACCTGACGGCACCGCTGGAGCTGTGCCAGGGGTGGTTTAGGTTGGATATTAGGAGAAGGTTCTCCCTCCCAGAGGGTGGTCAGGCACTGAGCAGGCTCCCCAGGGAATGGTCACAGCCCCAAGGCTGTTGGAGCTCCAGGAATGTTTGGACAAGGCTCTCAGGCATAGGGTGGGATTGTTGGGGTGTCTGTGCAGGGACAGGAGTTGGACTCAATGATACTTGTGGGTCCCTTCCAGCTCAGGTGATTCTATAGTTTTATGTTCTTTGCCACACATGGTATATCCCAAGAAGTAGAGGAGACTGGCAGTTTGAAATTTGCTTGGTCTTGATTCATATTTTTGGGCTTTGTCCAGTAAATAAATCCCACTGAAGATGTGCCAGTCTGCAGATTTTTCATGAGTTAGCAATTTAAGACAAATACTTGATGATGCTGTTGTGTTCTGCTCCCACCCAACATCCCTTGCCCAGCTTGCTATCGGAACACAGAGCTGCAGTGCCATTTATCTGGGTCCTGACGTCCCACCTCTCTGTGTGTTCTGGCCTGTCCTATGATGATGTCTACATGATCTTTGTGAGCTTGACCTTGCTGGGCTTCTACAAAATGAGGTTCCTGTCTCCTGTGGTGCATTAAAGCTGAGGTTTGCCTTTCATCTGTGTCCTAGTTTGGACAAATTTGGAGGAGAATATCCCCAAGACAATCTGGTAGTGAGAAACTGCTTATAGAGAACAGCAAAGCAGACTTTGTTCTGGTTCTTGTCAGACACAATATACATCTAGAAAAGTCTTACTTCTATGCAGCGAATGATGGAATATTTCATCGTTTTATTGTTTGCTATGTTTTGCTTGAATACGGTTTGAACATTGCATGAAATAAGTGAGTTTGGATAAACAACCTCTCAGCATCTATGTCTTGGCAGCATCAAGCTCTTACACACACAGAATTACTGTATATCACCGACTTTTTTTGAAAACAGAGTAAACAAAGACCATGTCCCATAAAACTGTACATGCTGAACATCTTTAAAGTTGTTTTTCTTTTCACTTGGACAGATAACAAAGTCTTTGCTATCAGCCAACTCTTTCTCTCTCTGTGCCTCTCTGAAAATTATTCTCCATAGGAAAATCACATCTTTCCTAATGTTAAGTGAACACACACTTAAAAATAGGTTTAAAAAAGTAAATCAGCATTTTTTGCTAAGGGAAGTCGTTACCACTCTGCAAAGATAGAAGTTATAGCAATTTTTTAAAAGTTAGTCTGAAAGCAAGGAGAAATAAAACCACACCTAGTCTGGTATCAAAATTGTGACCTGATTTCATTTAACCCTGTACAGTTCTGGAATATTATTGTGGTATATTCTAGATATTTTGATCAACAGTACAGCTGATCTAATAATTACAGCTAGTTATTGACACAAAAATATACTACTTTGAAAAGGATGTGGTAAATAGAAAAAGTAGTTTTCACATACTCTGGGGACTTACTGTCAAAGACCTGTATTTTTTCATTTAGTAAGTATTGATTTAAATTATTTTTACTGTATAATAATACTGCTTTCTAGAGTCGTTAGAATGTATGCTGAGTTTACTATAGGCTAGTCATGAATAAATAAGATTTAGATGATAATACTACTGAGGAAAGGAATTGCCATTTTCTAAAGTAATTGCTTTCTCTCGTAATTATAAATTCTTAGATTTTGATTAAATGCGCATCTTTCTAGTACTTCAGGGGCCTTTTCTGGCAGAATGTGTGGAACATAACTTCTTCCTCGGACACCAAATTGTTCATGCAACAAATGCACCAGGTGTGTTTCTTCAATCAGTTTTTTTGGGTGGTATGTGTACAGCACAATGTTTGTGATGAATTTTATTTTTTATTTTAGTTTGATGAAAGTAGAATGGAAGGCTCACCCATTAAGTGATGCAGTGCCAGATGGTAAGGCACTAAAAGTGAGCCTAATCTGCTGTCTCTAAAGGTGAGTGCTAACAGTTCTGGAAGGCTGGAAACTCATGCAATTGGACATGGGCTTGAAGCATTTTCTTTTTCGGTCACTGACTCACAGCTGATGCAGTTGAGTAGTAACTGAAGGGTGTCACAGTGTTGTGGAAGGCTTCTGTCTGAATCCAACACTGTTCCAGTGCTGGACCAGGCAACGTCATAACCATATCACAATGTGGACTTCAGGTATCAGCATCAACATGCCCTGTGCAAGGGCTGGGTCAGCAGTGCGCAGAATGACCTTTGCTTCTCAAAGGTTCTCCTAACAGGAATGCTTAAATGCCAGGAGCAGAGAACCTGGGGGGAAAATCTGTTAAAGGAAAGTAAACTGATTCATCTGTGGACTCAACTTCAAATCAAGAGGCTTTTTCTTCTCCTGAGAACACTTATTTTCCCATTAGATCTGAATGGTTTCCGTTTACCTTGAATCACAGTTAAGCAACTTCATTTACAAAGAGTTGCCAATAAAATATTTGCAAAATAGCTAAAAACAAAAAGAGCCCATTATAGCCATGCTGCAAGCGTTTGTTGAAAGTGTTCATTCCAGGTGACAGACAGACAGGAACCATTAATCTGAACACCAGTCCTGTAACCTCACAAAACCCATCTATGTGCCCTTGACAGAAATCTATATTTAGGGTGACGAGAAGGGATTATTAACCCAGCTACTCTATAGTTTTGTGTAGAAAATTTGATTTTAATATTAAAAAAAACCCTAACACAAAATAAAAATCCAAACAAACAAAAAACCCCAACTGTGTTCTACATATTTTAGTACTTGGAGAAAGATGTCACACGAATGAAATTAGGATGGCCTGGGCAGCTTTTGATTTTTCTTATAGTTCTGATTCCTGTGGTTTTTCTGTGGTATGACAGTCCTGGGAAGGCTCTTGATCAAAGAAAATGGCTCCAGGAGGGTTTTTGGTTTAGGGTTTTGTTTGTTTAACCTTTGCGTACTTATCATGTCCTATTCTTATCGTTAGGAATGATTGCACGTTTATTCTTTGTCTTTAGCAGTTCTTTGGTAGATGTTATCTAGACAATGATAAAAGATTACATGATGGAGTCAGGGAACATGGTTTATGGTGGAAACATAAACTATTTAGAATGAAAGACAAAAGAGAAATATCTTTTTTTCCTAAACATGTATTTTTTAGGAGGTACATAAATTTTTTTATCTTTTCTTTCATTCCTAGTAAGTTTTGAGATTTTCTGTTCTGCCTGGGCAGAACAAATGAAATTGAATATCTTGCATGTTTACACTAGAATTAGATAATCGGCTTAAGGCTCAGATTTTATTGCATAGCTAAACTATAGAGATAAACAGAATGCACTACTGGAATTGAGACTGAAGTATTCTAATTCCAGAAGAAATGAGGGTCCAAGATTTTGTTTGCATAATAAAGAAGATAGCTTCCTGCTCTGAATGCAAATACTTTGCAAACATACTTAGTTTTTTTGTTTTGTTTTGTTTTTTGGGTGGTTTTTTTTGTTTTTTTTTTATTGTTGTTTATTGAAAATGTACTTTCAGAATGACTGTTGTGGCAGAAATTGACCTGTCTCTGGAATAAAATGAAGCTATGAGATAACACTGAGCTATAGTACAGAAATAACTTAGGGTAGAAGTTGAGTAGCAGCCTTAGAAAACAGAAGGAGACAGCATGTGAAAACGAAGGCTTTGATTGCCTTGAAACACATGCCAGCCAAAAGCATTAAAAATCCTGCACAATTAACAGGACGCTGCCAGCGGGGTGTAACCCCTCGCGTTGCCTCTGAGTTGGCAGAGCCATCCTCCCTGACACTGATTTCTAACAGTGAACAGCACTGAACTCCAAGTAAATCTAAAGATGGAAAAAAGCTTTTCCTATCCAAATCAGTTTTCTTCATTTTAATAAACCATCTAATGGTTAATGTTCATGCCAGTGTTGCTAAGCCTGAATTACCAACATATTTCACCAAGTTAAGGTAGAGCACAGAAAAATGGATCCTGGCACCTCTTCTGGTTGGTTTAAGCCAAATTTCTTGAGCTGTTGATTTTTTGTTGTTGTTTTTTAATGATGATAGTTACATATGGAGCCTTCAACATGAATTCCAAATAAAATTGAAACTTAGTTCTGAATTTTTATGGAAGACACTGCACTAATCAATAGAACTGAAGGTTTTATATTTGAAAATAGTTTAAAATCTCAGGTAGTTAGCCTTAAAAGAATCTGCTACTAAATATTGCTGACAAGTAGGAATAAGGATTATTTATAATATATGAACTACAAACAAGAATTGACAGGCTAAGCAGTACTTGCCAAAGAATTGACTATTAAAAGTATTAATTAAGACTTAAGAATTAAATTAAGAATTAAAAATTATAATTAATAATTAAGAGGAAATCCTCTGGAACTACTTGGATATAAAGTGTATGCAAAAGGAAAGCAGTCCACTGTGGTGTTCCTGGTTTTATTTTGCCTTAAGTACATTTGAACTTTGCTGAAAACAGAGCAGTGGGACAGATGGACTATTTGCCAGGATTGTGTTCTAGTTCATGTGCTTTAAGGAAGGAAGGATATCTTTGCCCGTTTTTTTGTTTCTGCTTTTTTCTTCTCAGGATGCTCACCCACTCCCAAACCTCTCTCTGAAAGAGTCTTTTTATTCCAGATACAGAGTCTGAGATTGCACAGGAGATGGGAAGTCCTGCCACTCCTCACAAGTTCAGAACTGGGGCACAGGAAAGTGAATTACGTTGTCTTTCGGAAAGGAGAGAACTGAACACAGGTCTCTTGTCATGCTTAGTGTCCCAAGCAGCTTTGTCACCTTATTTTGTTTACTCTTGCTGGTTTTGTGGATACACTCTATTTATGCCAAATGCCCACCTAGCGCTGCACTGAGGCTTGCCTGAGATGAGGACCTGTGCTGGCACAGAGGACAGCAAAAGGCTGGTGTCTGATGCTCTTGTTCTGAGCTTCACATCATTGGATAACTATGGCACGGGGGGAGATGATTCAGTGAGGTAAAAACCAACAGATGGTAGACTTGTATAGCATGAGCCTCTCATTTCTTATTTTTTGAATCATGTTTATTAGCATTCTACTGCATTAATATCAATAGTCAGGAAAGATGACTGGGAGTCACACGTCAGAAAGGCATGAAAGCTCATTCAAATGAAAAGGGAACTTTAGTCAAATAGCCAAATGATGTATATGTACCAGAAAATATCATACTGTATATCAACATTTGACTCTAAAGGTTCATTTTTGTCAAATGGAGTTTGATTTGACAGCTTAAAAATGAAAAAAAAGATGCTCAGATTAACTGATGGATAATAAGTGACAAAGAAAATTGCTTTTTTTCAGATGGATTTGTTAGCATTTGATGAATTTGCCTTTACTTTTTCATCTTTTCCTTTCATACAGCATTAGAAGAGTAAATGTAACAAAATCAAATTCCTGATTCCTAATGTCTGTGGGGACATGTCCCACTGAAGAGCTGTCATCAGTTTGAATTGCTGTATGAAAAACAAAACATTGGATTTTCTGACCTTTAACATCTAATGAGCTAAATAAGCACTAACTGGTATTAAAAAGCAAAGCCTAGAGAAACTTTTCCAATTCTTGTAACACTTCACAATTTTCTTAAAAGCAGATAATTCAATGATTACTCTTTCTCTAGTGACTGAAACTTATTTCTGAGTTCATTTAACACAAGAGCAATTAGAGATTTAACTGGAAAGAGAAGAGGATGGACTCTTTCCTCCATAATCTAGAACTAAACCCCAAATGCATACTTTGAAGCATCCTTTCAAAATGCCCTTAGGGAGAAGGACTTGGGAAGATGCTACTTAAGATTTTGTAGCTTGCTATGGTGAAAGCTACCCTCCACTCCTGTTACAGACTTTATCAAAATCAGTAGCAGTAAGGATATAAGGGATGCTTGTTTTGAAATGTGTTTGGTCTCTGCACAGGATGATACACAGACTGTCTTGCTTTTACCTTTAGACAGCTGTGCTGACTCCCACTTCTCTCCACCAACCATAAAGTGGTCCCATACAATTAGCTGATCTTTATGCAATAGAGAAATAGAGCACATCCAGGGAGCCCTAAGTTCCTTTTCTGTCGAAAAAATACCCAACACTGTCTCTGGCAGTGGTTTACCTATTGCATGATTTCTCATGTGAACTTCCAAGTGCTGAGGTCCTCTCACCAAAGCTGACAGAACATTGGTGCAGTTTGTGCAGCCCTTGCCATTGCTCAGAGTGTGTTCCTGTTACCGTGTGATCCTTGGGTTCCATGTTCTGCCTTACTGGGTCCGTCTGCCTGCACCTCCCTGCTCTGGAATCACACCTTTGCTTCTGGTTAAGCTTCAGTCTGCATCCAAACTGGGAAATGCCCCAATGGGTTATTCACTGCCATGGTTAATTGGGATGAAAGGTACATGTCTGATAGATCGGGCTACAGGGCTATTGAAGTGTAAATGGCATTTTTTCACTTGAGTATTAAAATGTTCTGTCTATATAGATTATATTTATAGAGCATTAAAAACTTGGAATTACTTTAAAAAGTACTTTTGTTGTTGCTAACTTGAAATATTTACAGCTGTTGTAGAGCTATATGTGATTAAATTATTTTTTATGAACACTTTTAAGTACTTTGGTATGCAAACTTACTATGGAGTTCTCAGTTTTAAGTAAGAATACTGTTATTTTTACTTTGTACTAAGCCATGCTCCTTCCTTCACTCTCTTGCTGCCCATGACACATTTTCATTGTTGATTTATAGAAGTTTTATAAAAAAATGTTTTAAAACAAACAGGTGTGCCTTGATTTCCTTGTCATGATTGTTCCCACAGAAGTCTAAGAGCCAAGTTAAGCAGGTGGCTTACAGATTGTTACATCTGCCTTTCTTGACTCAGTGAAATAAGCAGTCTTGCCAAGTGTGCTGCATTCAGGAGAGTAGAAAATGTCTAAGTTAGTGGGAGCTCTGGACTCTGGTATTTCATTAGCAGAACTTCTTCATTCATGAGTCTAATCGTGTAGGAGTGAAATCCTTGACTGTGTTACCAGGAATGCAAGTTTTTCTAGAAATTCCTGATACTTTCCCTAAACTCAAAATCTAACTGGAGTACTTGTTGCAGTTGATTTGCCTGCTGCTCAGAGCAGAACATTTAGACAATAATCAGAGCCTCCTCTGCGTATCACAATGCCCACTGTCACTCCACAGGGCTGTGGCTTTTGCTGGAGAAGGAATGAATGAGGGAATGAAGAAGGAGGTGAGATCTTAGTGACAGCAGTGGCAACCTGACACTGGAATAGTTAAGTAAAAAGAACGTGTTCCCAGTCTCAGCCTGGCTCTTCTGGGAGTGTTGTAAATATTTCATGTGTGTTCCAGTTGGTGTTTGGTGCATTTTCAGTATGGGTGCATTTTGCCACATGTGTTCTTTAATCACCAGGGTGCTGAAACTTTGGATGATGCTTCAAAATATATTTCTTTCTTGTGGAAGGGAGAGAAGTTGATGTGAACTGAAGTGTAACTCTGCATTTGTTTGAAGCAGCAGTAGAAAATATGCTAGAAATTGTGGCAACAATGGTGGAAAAGGCAGAGTGAAAAGTTACAAGTGTTTTATTGCTTTGCTATTTCATTACTCTGGGGAGTAATTAAGCATTATCTCCTGCTACCTGCCCCCCAGCCTATCATGAATTCTGTGGTAATTTGTGAGATTTCAATTGCCTGGTAGCATGGAGCAGCAGCCCCTGCAACCAAGGTACGGTTTGTGCAGGTGTTGAGACATCCTGCCCCCCTGTAGCAACATTCTCCTGTTTGCTTTCTCTGCTACAAGGTGGAGCAGAGGAATTTAAACATGAGTGTTGTCAGTATCTCTTCCTGTCCTAAGAACCTGAAGCCAGCTGAGCTTTGAAGGTTTCAGAATTTCCCAGTGCTTTGTAACTTTTGTTAGATAGGTGTCTGAAACAAAAGTATTATGATATTCATGTCAAGGATGTGACAGGAACTTATTTTCACTGTAAATGTAAGTATTTTAATTTTTCCTCATGTCTTAAGATACCTTCTTCTTTTCAGAGTTACCTGAATAAGATGTTGATAAATGAGGAGTTGGACTTATCTAATGATTGTGCTATTATCTGCCTAGAAAATACAATCAGTTTAAAATGATAGTATAATTCTCTAGTGAACTACTGCAATTCAGTGAAATAAATCCAATGACTCTTGCTGTCAGAAAATTGGAATGAAGGTAGATTAACATGTGCACTGAGGCTGAAGGTTTTTCAGGGGAAAAAACCTTTTCTGCTCCAATTAAATGGGCTTGTCTCGGTAGTGTTTCGATGAGGAGAGACAGAACAGCATGCTTTCTGTGCTATTATGAGCTTTAGGTGAAGAAGAGACTCAAATTGGTCTAAGTCTTACATTTTCTGTTCATTTTATGGAGCTATGTATTTGCCATGAGTTGTCTTTCCACAGGAAAGATAATATTGCATTCATTTTCTCCTCAGACCTCAAATGCTAAAAAGGCGTCTGCAGTAAAACAGATTTTTTGAATGCATCTATCTAATAGCATTCATCCAGCAGAAAACAAAGCCAAATGTCACATATATTTCACGTAGTGATGATGTTGGAGCTATGGTGGTCTGAGGACAATAAGCTGGCCAGAGCAGTTTGAAAACTTACAGCTTTGAAAATATTTCTTGAGCTTTGTGATAGACTGGCAGCAATGAGTAAATGCTAAAATCCCACATCTGGCACAGACTTTCAGTTCTCTGGGGGTGAGGACTCTGCAGGATGACCCCCTGTGGGATTCCCACAGTCAATTCACGTTCTCTGGTCAAACTAATGTCAGCCCCAAGTGTGTGAGAGGTGCTCCCCACTACCATAGTTACAGAGCTCGTTGAGTCTCAAGGATCCAAACCAAGTCTCTGTCCACACAGCAGGGAATTAAACATGGAAGCAATTACTGCACACTGAGTTTGGTAGTGGGATTGGTACTACTTGGTGGAGTTCATACAATACTGCTGATTCCCCCCTCTTCAACCTTGTTTGGGTTTCACTGCACAGAGAGAGTCTGTAAATAGGCACCAGTAATTAATCATGAAGAGAGAAACCGTCATAATGGAACAGAAAACTTCTTCAAGCTCTTGTGAATCTTCTCTTTCAAGTCAGTTTTCCTTAAATTGCTATATAGTATTGTAAGGGGAAGAGCTTTGTTTGTCCTGCATGGCACAATCCAAAAAGATGCAGGAAAACAATTTTTAAATATAATAATTACAATTTTCTTGTCTGGTGAAACAGAACTTCCTGTGCCATGGCTCTATTGGAATAAGGAATTGCTAGTAGCAGTTAAAAAAGACGGCATGAATTGAATTTTGTGGTGAATGAATGATCCTTTTCTCTTTTCTAGGTACAGCAAAATTTTGTTTCATGTTAGCATGTGAAGGATTTAGAAACTAAAATAATGTAGAAGATACAGGAATGTGACTGGAAAAAGCGACTGTACTATGTGAATAAGCTCTATAAATACTGTTTTATGAGAAAGTCAAGGGACATAAAATATTTCTATTACAACTAGAATTCTCATTGAATGTACTGATGGAAGGTAATAGTTCTGTTTTCACCTAAAGTTCTTGCAAGAATTTGGAGGGAAGAAATGTTTTAAATTAAAAACTCCTTTCAGAAAAAAAATAAAGCATTAGAAGTGTTTTAAGAAGAGTTTCTGAGAGTTGGGTGCAAAACAAGTGTCTTGAAAAGTTAACTGCCTACTCAGGTCTTGGCCTTATGTGCTGCTGTGCTGAATTAGTCAAGGAAGGTTTGGAAACCAGAATGTTGAATGGGTGTCAAAACAGTAGGGTGATGTCAAGGACCCAGAAAATACAAATGGAGTCTGAGGCTTCTTGTTAACAATCCCTTTTCTTTCTTTGTAGTTATATTTGGACTGTGTTTGACTTGGAAAAAAGACTTGGGTCTTTTCTTTCTTATGGAGAAGTGCTTAAACTCATCCTTTTGTTGCTCCTTATGGTGATTCTGGTGGAATCTCCAATTAACAGTCAGTCAAGGCCCTCTCTGACAACAAAGCCCAAGAGTCCTAAGAAAAAAATTTCTGCACGTTACATAAAATGTGGAAAATAGCACTCAAAAAGCAGTATGCAGACTACATTTTTCAAAGAGTATTAGGGAAGCTGAGCTCTTGGGGAAAAGTGTCTGTTCATGTGACATTGGAGCTGCTGGCTGCATGGAAAATATAATGTCCTTGGGGCATCTGAGCAGTTGCAGGCGAAGCCTGGGGTACTTGGTTTTGACTGAATCTGTAAGAACTAACATATGATTTGTCTTAATTTCTGCTTGGACCAATTTAGGGTACTTACATTTTACAACAAAAAATGTATTACCAATAAACAAATATGTTTACAGAATAATCACACTATCAAGTCATTGTGCATAAATTAATTTCTAGTAAAAACCACATTTTGGCTAAATCCCTTATGTGTAATACAACCGGGATTTTACTGCCATGCTGGGTCATGTTTCCAGCAGCAAATGTGCCAATGGCTTGCAAGATATAGAGACTAAATGGAGATGAATTCTTACAAATAGTTTGAAAGAGATTTTTGAGGTATCACACGCACCAAGCCGCTGATGTATCGAACAGCTTAGGAAGAGCAATGGTGTAATCGGCTCTGTCTCTTATCCTCTTCTCTTTGCTCCAGTCTCACCGGAGTGAGTGGCTGCTTGCCATTTTCACACAGGCTGCACAGCCAAGGCTTTTATTTGAGCTCGGTGTGAATTGGGGCTGAGGGAGGTGTGCGTAATGGAATGTTGTCCCTTTGGGATTGCCAGGAAAACTGGCAGCCTGCCCTGCTTTTGATCATGTTGAAGCCTCCTCTTAAAGAGCAGTGCCTGATTGCTCTTCACAGCCGTGTGGGTTAGGAGCCTCCTTTGGGACCCTGAGAGGATCACAGGTGCTTTTCATGAAGGACAGAGATGATAAAAATGTAAAAAGCTATCTTCTTCGATTACAGTATTTGGCATGTTATAATGCTTTACCTAACTGATGTTGAGCTGAAATATGAAGAATGAAATTGCTAACTTGTTGAAAATTGATTCTGGTTATTGTTTCTGCCCTTGACCATGTTTGATATACATCTGCTTCTTGGTAAGAGATGCTAGGTTAAAAAAGAGCAATGAATTTTTTAAACTGTAAGTATATCATGCTTTTATGAATGTTTTACATGCACTTTTATTTTCATAAATGTAAGATTTTGAATGTCCCAAGAGAAGAAAAATTAAAAGCCTAAAAGTGAATTACAGGCCACTAGGGGAAGCATCTTTTTCCGATGTTTTCAAGTTCTTTGTGTTTCCAAGCAAAGGCATTTTAAATTCATTAATTGTTTATTTATGGCATATCTGGTAGTGATACAAGATGGAATCCTTTCTCCTAACTCAGCAGCTTTAGGTTTTCTTCAGTTTCTTGAATTCCTTTTTTTTCATTTTGGAAGAGAGCAGCAAATGTTTGACTGTTTGTGAAAGGAAAATGTAAAATTTATCTCTGACTTGCTGATTTTAGAAAATGGGCGCTGTTTGAAGTTGCATCTGGAATGCTACAGTGATTTCTGGGACCCCTGTGTTAGCAGGTGGTGGAGGAAAATGTGAATGATAAGTTTGTTTTAGAGAGCACTGTGCAATTTATCGCTTGACCATAGGCTTTAAAAGAAGTGCATTTCTGCATGACCGAGCATGAACTGGTCACCAGTACAAATTGCATTAATATCGAGCACATAAAGTGCTGTATTTGGAATTATCATTTAAAATACATTTGGATGCTGTGAAGCACTAAAGCAGTGCATTTCGAATTCTTGGCTGGCTTCTTGCGCTTTTTCTCCCCTAAAATCACTAATTATTGAAGATAAATGTTCTGCAAATATTATCAGGATATAGAAGAGGTACTTTCAAGAGGTCAGAAAAGAGTTTCAGACAGTTGGACCTGACAAAATCAGTCAGTTTTACAGACTAGAACGCAGTAGAAAAATTTACTAAACAGACTGGTAATGCACTTATAATTACTGTAGTGCAGTGTGCTGAACTCTACAGTAGAATGTAAAGTTTGCTCACCATCATTGCCTTATAGAGTTTCCAAATACCCATTTTTTTTCTAATTGCATAATCTTCATGGCTTTTTTTCTGTGTTAGTGAATTTCTAGAAATTTCTAATACCTCTGACTTTGGATGGGATAGAGTCAATACATAAAGGTTTTGGGTTGGTGTGGATATTTTTTTTTTTTGCATGACAATGCAGATACACAACCCCCACCACCCCCACCACCTGTTAGGGATGAAAACAACTGAAAGTTCTGTTCACACAATGGAATAGATGATTCAAACGAAGACACTCATAATATATTCAAACTACAGGCATAATGCCAAATTTTGTGGAGGTTTCTTAGCAAAGGAAATTAAAAAAAAAAAAATCTTAGGACTGATTTTCAAGGGAGACAATAGATTAGAATCATATTCCCCTCACTGCTAGTTTACTAAGTTATAATTAATTTTATTGGTTTGATTAGTGAGTGTCCTGAGACTCTTTTTTATTTTACCCTATGTCTTCTTATATTTCACTATTGTAGATGAGATTTAAAAAATGATGATTACAATACTGATATATGCTTCTACACATTTATTATTTTAGTATGAGTTGTGTCATTCTAATTTTCCAGGGTAGAAATACCAGTGAACAATAACAATGGAACTTTTGTCTCTGAAATACAATGTATTCGGTGCCCTTGGCTGCCATTGAAATTGCTATCTTGAACATTCAGAAAACGGTGGAATGGAGAGAATAACAGAGTAGTTTCATCTCTAATAAAAGAGATGCCACATTTGGGATGTTCACTGGTGCAGGAAACAAGGGCATTTCATTTCAGTTCACCTTAATAATTCGTCTCAGCTGTCAATAGGTATCCAGTTCTCCTTGTAAGTCTCTCTATGAACTGCTGGAGTATAAAGGAATCAAAGTCGATGAGGAGGGAGAGGTTTGAAAGCTCCTTTCATCTGACACGTTACTTGGACACTGAACTGTGTAAGCTAATTACTTTGCCTTTCTATCACCTCCAAACCTGGACATCCCTTAATAACTTAGAGTCATGACTGGGACTCCTGAGCCTTCCTTTTGTCTTTGCACACTCCAAAAGGATTATTGGCTCAAAACTTAGAGTATCACATAGGTAGGGTCGGAAGGGGCCTCGAAAGGGTGTCTTGAGCATTTTTTTTTCAAAACCAGACTCTTATGCCATCCTGATATATCTGAAATTTAGACCTCAGTTCTGTGTTGTTCCTCTGTTTAATTGGAAAAAGATGAAATAACAACTCCTCTAGTTAAACGACTCTTTCATGGTGCAGCTTTCAAGAAGTGCTTGCATTTACATTTTTTCTTTCTTACAGCTTGGGTCACTCAATTTATCTCTCATAGGCCCATCTCCCTTCTGAAAGAAGAACCATGGCCTGAAATTAGCAGGCTGAGCTAGGAAAGCCTTAAATGCTTCCACTTTTGTCATGGAGTTATGGGGAGTAGCTGTGAACAGAATTTGATTATTATTTGGACTGAAGGGTGGTGGGTTCAGTAATGTGAGCTGAAAACATTCAAAAGCCTGGCCGATTTTCTAAATGAAGTTCTCATATAAGTTAAAAAAAAAAAAAAAAGTTATTTAGTATACTCTAATATTATTACTGAATTTAACAATTGAATAAAATGTTATGGCTTGATTAAAGTCTATTGTGATGTAATCATGGTCTGTTTGCAAAGTAAAACAAAAGCCTATACAGACCATTTGCTTTTGTTTTGTTCCTTGTGTACTCATTGTGTGTTTCAGGGTGCTGAAAGCAGACAAAGGAATGTGAGACTTCCTTCAAACAAATCTGGAATAAAATTCAAGTTGTACATTCAGCCTATATCCAAAATAATCATCACTTCATGCAGACTTTACTGCAATTTCCCATTAATTGTATCTGTCTGAAAGTGCTTCTCTGTAGGTGCTAAAAAGTTAGAAGCAGAGAAATTCGTCAGCCTTTTCTCAATATTCTGTGAGAAGACTGTCTTTCCTATGTAAACTATTTTAAACAAGGTCACAGTTTCATAAACTTCTTACACCTGAAGGCTGTTTTGCAAGATTGTTATGGCTTTGACTTTGAACATATTTTGGAATAGGTATCTTAGAACTTGGCCAATCCTCTCAAGGGGTGGATGGCCGAGGAACCAATTACCTATTGCCATTCAACACACTTTTGCGAACTATCCTATAAAAGCAGTTGGAAAATCATTAAAGCGCTTCCACTTGTTCATAAACCTGGAGTCTGTGTCGTTTTCGTTACCCGTCTCGGACGTGACAGCGACACTTCTCTTTAGTCAGCTTTCTATGTGACACCTTTTTACCAAGTGCTTCTGAGGTTTGTGTAGTTGAGGCTGCCTTTGTACCAGCACAGCTGCTGGGAGTTGTCCCGAGGCAGGACCTGAAACATCTCCCCTGTGAAAGAGCAAGTCTTCCCCTGAGTTCTTCTCTTGCCCAGTGAGGATGCCTCTTGCTGCTGGGAATGTGCTGTACCCAGCAGAGCTTTGGCTGATGGAACCAGGGGCTGCCTCCTTGCAGTAATGACGCATGGGCAAGGACTTTGCTCATCAGATGGAAGAATGCAAAGCCGTTTATTGCGCAGTCAGAATTCCCTAAATACCAGCACCCAACAGGATATAGCATCATATAAACAGGAAAGATGTTCACCACAGTGTCTCCCAATCACCTGGGGCATTACACAGATTTCACCTATTATGGTAATAGGCAACCAATACCCTGTAAGGCCACAAACTACAATTAACTCTTCTCCTAGGCCCAGTCTGTCCATAAACACACAATCCTCTCTCAGTCCATCCCCGGTGACCTGGATGCACTCCCAGGGTCCCCTCCGGGCCCAGGATAGAGCCCCTCTCTCTGATCCTCAGGGCCTATCCCCACCACCACCTAGTGCACTCCAACACCTCCTCTCTCACTGCCATAGACTGAGCTCCTTTGGAAGCCATTGGGTTCTGTTAACAGCTTGTCCTTCTCTTGTCCTGGTCTGCACTAGCAACAGCAGCACTTTGCATTCAGCACTGCTGGGATTATATTTTGTAGGGCAGCAGTGAGATCTCGGAGGGCATCATCTTAAACAGAGGATGGCCTTCAATCTCTGCCTGTCCCTCCCAGAGCTCTCCAGCCACCTTTGGCAGCTTCCCTCCCCAGCCCCCTGTGGCTCTGCTCTGCAGGGTGTTCCCGTGCCCGGATTGTCTTGGCAGGTCTGTGCGAAGAAATGCAGTGAAGAGGACACAGTTTTTATCTCCCCAAAATCAAACAGAACCATAGTGACCTATGAGGCTGTGATTGACCCCAGCCTTGAGAATGGCAGAAAACACTAAATACAATTCTTCAAGCTCTTCTTTCATAGTCTCACTCCCTTATCTTGAGTCTCTGTACAGCTCTTCTCAGATTTCCTATAAACTGTGATCAGATTTGTAATTAGAAGATTTTATGGCACTAAAAATGTCAATAAATCTTTGCACATCTTTGAGCAGTGTATCCGTGAGCTGACCGTGAATATTATGTTGCAAAGTGGGTGGACAAAAAAGCAAATATTTCTGGAACAAAGACAGAAACAAATTTTTTTGATTTTTGCTTTGATAAATCAAAAAGTAAAAATAATTTTTAAAATCTAAGAGCTGTGAATGGCTAAGCAATGTATTCATTTAATGCAGCTGCAGAGATCATATTCATTTTTTTCTGAGACCACTTTTGGAAATAGGAGCCTATCGCTGCCTTTTGTCTTTTCTTTGAGAGTGGGAAGGGTTGGAAATTCAGAGGAAGACAGTGCTGTAAGAAGAAATCTTCCTCCACACCTTAAGTCAATAACCTCCTGTATTTGTCTGGATTCTGAGTGCTAAATAAAACCTCTACAGAAAATGTCATCAATGAAGTCTTGCCATCTGACAAATTTCTCGCCAATTCCTGAACTGATAATTAACACTGTTATTTGAAGTAATTGTCTAGAAAATAGTTGCTTAAAAATGAGGTTTCCAGCTTCCTATCCTTATCGGGAGAGCTTTCTGAATCAATTCAAATTAATGAGCAGCATGCTTGTACTGCAGTTGAGTCCCATAGCCTTTTTCTCTTTCCCCCTTTTCGACTTTGCTTTCCCCACAAATGGATCCTCATTTTGATGTGTCTTGACTGATGATAAAGAACCAATGTTAGGATCAATACCAGCAAAAAATTTTCCTTAGTGTTAGACAAAATAGTTCTCTACTGTTATTAGTTATTAGTTACTGTTATTAATGGCCAGATATGATGCACTTTATTCCTTCTGGCCTCTAAACCCTTATCCACTCTGGACTATTGGCATAAGAGTTTCACAGAAGAGCGATTTTTCTTCTGTGGAAAATCGGATCACTGTCTCAGGATAGGACTACACCAAATTTTTCTACTGCTCATTGCATTTCAAAGACTGGGCTGAGGGTTATGTACTAAAACCAAGATGCAGTTCCCCTTTGCAAGCTTAGTCTTGTCTGTAAAAGGAAGAACAAAATTAACCATCATTCTAATTTAGATAATTTATCAGATTTGAAAATTGTGCTTAAAATTCACTATTCCCAATGCTTTACCCTTACAGCTTTGATTTTAAAAATTATATTCTTATTTGCAATGTGTTTATATAACAGAGAACTTTATGTAGTAACAAATAAATAGGATTTTTAGCAAATATTTTTGGAAACTTCGTATAAGATATTATAGAAGACACTACAGAGTTTTAAATCTGAGCAGCGTTGGGGAAAAAAGAAATTTGCAAAGAAAAGTAGATATTTAAGACGTGTTTATAACTGCTCTTGTAAAAGCATGCTATCTTGTTAGTAAGTTTCATATTTAATAGCAACAAAATCAGGTACTGCATATAAAGAAAAATTCGTTCATATTAGTTCAAGTAGTAGCACTGACACACAGCCCCTCTTCAATTAAATAATCTTCACGGAAAATTAATCCCTCATTTGAAGTATGGGATGATTTTTATACTTAAAAATATACCTTAGTAATAACTGTAATCAAAGTCTTTTTGTCACGACATGGAAATGTTATGGACACTTTCCTTTTGCTGTGTTTGTGTTGGAGAGGCAGAAGCTGTCTGCTATGGCTCCCATCTCCTGTTTTTAGCCAATTAGCATGAAGGACGGAAAAATGAAGGTACTGAAGAGGATGAGACAATCATAAGTTACACCTTCGTCAGCACTAGACCATAGCTGATACTTGGGGAAGGAAAATAGTGTTGGAGCAAGTATGGGAATGATATTTTAGCTGTTATGTCCTCTCATCTGGGGTTCCTTGCACCAGTTTGTGTATGTGAACAGCCTAGGCCCTCAGGGATTTTCTTTCATTTACACTTCTGATATCCAAAGCAACCCGTGACAATGAATTCCACAAATTAATAAACAAAATAAAGGGGAAAAAAAATTGCAATGTAACTACTCAGTTGTTTATATAACGAGAGAAGCATTTTTGTATTTCAGAAACAAAGCTTGTCTTTTCATACCTCATATATTTTGATATACATTTCATATTCCGATATATGCATCATAAAAATGAAGCTATAATTTCAAGAAATGGAATTTTCAAGTGATAAAATGCATTATTTGTTGTTTTTACAGCCATGCAACAAATTACAAAATGAATTTTCCCCAGACACTGAAATCTGATTCCCAGCTTGCCTTACCTGAAATTCCACTTCATTTGTCAGAGATAATATTGTGATATTTATGTAAATAGTCTCTCTAGGATTTTTAGTTTATTTTATGACAGTGACCATATTTGCAATCGGTGTTATAGCCCTGAAAAATACCATATGGCAAAAATGCCCATATTTAATTTAAGGTGATCAGGTTCTATTTGCTCAATCTATGAAAGTAGCCACCACATCAGCTAATCTGACAGCTGTATTACTCAACATCATTGCAGGCAATGACATATGGTGAAGCATAAGGACAAACATGCAAATATTCATTTCATCATGACCAGGACATTGTCTAAGCTTGAAAAAGCCCTTTGTTAGAAAAGCTGTGCTTAAGAGCAGCACATTAACCTCTGTATTTTTCTGCCAGGTTTTGTTCTTAACTGAACAAATAAAAGTTCCCATCTTAAAGTGAGTAAAATGGCTGACAAATTGTGAAGTATGATTGCTAAGAAGGAGTAAAGGCTCCAGTGACCTCAGTAAAAATGGTGGTAGCTCAAAAATATATTGAACTGTTGCCCATGATCAAGTTTTGGGGGGAGGGAGAGGGGGAGGGAAGGAAAGAGCAAGAGGTTAAGTACATTGCATTTGTACAGTTTCTGAGTACAGCTTCCTTTTTATAAATAAGCCACAGCAGTGTTATGGTACCCTAGAGGAAAGATTAGCCTTCAGCTGCTTCCATTTTCTCTTTGGAAAATAATAGGAATCAAATGTGGGATTTGAGACTTATTTACAAATGCAGAATGCTCACAGACATTTAAGTAACAACTGTAGTAAGAGAGATTAATACACTTCTGAAATGTTGTTTCAGAAAAGGCCATGTTTTAATTCAAACAGATTTGATGTTTGAAGTATCTTGGCGAACACTGTTAGCTGTTAAAGGAATGTACAATAAAGTATATTCTCTTTGACGGAATATGTTTTATGTCTTCAGCTGAGAGTATTAATTCTCTTTTATTGAGAATGAGAGAAGAGATTTTTGGCTTAACCATTTTATAGCCGTGCCAGTATTCCTTCTCAAGAGCCACCAGCAATAATCCCTCTTGATGTCCTGCCTCAGCATCCCCAGCAAAGCAGAGACCCTAACACTGTGCTGGGTCAGGGCTTCCCAGGCAGGACAAGTCCTTGGCGTTTAGCACCTGGAGGGTGCAGGGTCAACTCCCCCTGAGTTCAGTCAGCCCCCTCATTCAGATGCCTCTTCCCACTTTCCTGCTCACCCCTTCTCTTTCCTTCCTGCGGTAGCCCCCAGGCACAAGATGCAAGTGCAAAATGTTTCCCATGCCTTTGAGATACCAGTTTTATGTGTGACTCTGCATTTACATGGGTTGAGTGACACGAGAGAAATTACGAAAGGGCAGGAACAGTCTCACCATGATCTTTACCCCAGGTGTTTTTTCTAAAGGAGAAAAAATACCCACTCTGTTGTTGTTCTGAGTGTTTCTCTAGCCATGAAAAAATTGCTTTTTGTCTTCTCTGTGCCATCAGTCCAGTGCTAATCAGCTGAACAAGGACTGCAGCCGGGTCCCAAAACTATGTCTAATTTACACTATGTGCTAGTTGAGATAACACGAGAGCCTTCCTAATTATATCAGTAAAACATTACTGCTGTGTACCTTCTTAACCAACTAAACAAGATGACTTGAGCTTGTGCTCCATTCTTTTTCTTCCTCCTTATTGAATAAAGATCACATGGTTTGAAAAATGGGGATTGCCTTCAGAGGGTTCCAGACCAATAAAGAAATAATTCAGTATTAGTACCTAAATCCCTCTGGAAGCACAAGTCAAGCTGAAGCATTATGCATGAGTTGGTAGATCTTCCATATGTTGTTTGTACTTACTCCCTGAGGCTTTGCGCTATAAATAACAGAAACTGGAATGCAAAGTAGCACTCATCAGGGACAATAAAAGTAATAATTTGGAGATTCATTCATAAATACGGCTGGAGGGGACCCATTATGATTGCAGAGTTTGGTCTTCTGCAAGAGACAAACTTTCCTTGTACTAATCCCTACTGAAAATAGGTACAGCTTTTTATTTATCCAAATAGTATAAATTTGGGGACTTATCTTAAGGAGCAAAAACATAACCCTGTATTTGAAAATACTTTTTACCACAGAGGAGCTAAGAGAGCTGTGCTAAGATCACAGATTCCCAGAATCCTTAAGGTTGGAAAAGACCTCTAGGAGGCTCGAGTCCAACTGTTAACCCAGCGCCACTGTGTTCAACACTAAACCATGTTCCCAAGTGCCACGTGCACACATTTGAACACTTCAGGGAATGGTGACTCCACAACTTCCCTGGACAACTTGGACAGCTTACTTTGTGATGAAGTGGGATCTTACTTTCATTCGGTGGTCTCTAGCTCTGTATGATCACACAGATATTAGTAAAAAATTACTTGTCTGATAGAAAAATTTATATTAGCTTCTGGGGCTCAAAAGGCAAAGAAATAGCAAATATTTATCCTAATATATTAGAATATTATAACAACATATATACACACACCAAAGTTGAATACAATTATATGACATTTACTGGCTAATTTTATTATAATTGAATACCTAATTATTAAAAATGCTGCTAAGTGTTCTAAATTCTTAGGAATAGTTCTTACTGCTAGGAAAGATCATGATTTAAAATCTATGTGTCAGTATCCTTGATATGAGACTGGGTTTGTGTTGTTTCCAAGGTTTTAGGTCTCTGCAAAGCATTTTAGAGCATCCCCAGCATGATGATGCAGGTTTTGGAAGGATTTTAAGGGGCTTTTGTGGACCATGTCAAGGACATGTAATGTGAATTTCAGTTGTCCTGGGAAAAGCTGCTGAGTGAATAGGGCCACAGAACATGACTGCATTCAGACACTAATGTTCTTTCTAGGTTCTCCTGTAATCATCTCTTTTGCACCGAAAAAATAAACCACTGTACTGTTGAAATTTTCCAAGTGTAGATGAAAACATATTCTGTAATAGCCTGTTAACTATTTGCAAAATTTTAATCTGCGATATCTTTATTCTGCATTTAGTACTTGAGGAAAAGAATAGCATGCAAATGGATGCACTAATAAGAGCTGATTAAAATGCATTAATTTTACATCACCAAATAATCACCATTAGTTTAATTCCAGTACACCATAAAATGTCTAATTCCTCTTCAGCCAGTCCACATTTAAATTGATAAAAGAGATGAGAGTAGTTTAGAAAGTGTCATTAGTGTTCGAAGATACAGTTTATTTTTTGCGTGTCAAGTTTATTTCTTTAATCAATTAAGATGCAATAAACACTATGGCAAGAATGCTGAAATTACACAGGCAGACACAAATGATAAAATGCCAGTGAAGCATCCCCTCTCGTCAGTACTCCTCCCGGTTTGGATGCAGCAGGTTTATTCCTGAGGGGCTGCACTTAAATCCACTGTGCCTAAGCCCAGGTACTAAATCCTCAGCAGAACTAGAGATATACCTGTAGCTTTAATTACAGCTGCTGTATTTTATGGCCTGTACAAATGAGATAGTGTTCTTTATTAGCTCCATTGTCACAAACACTTTTTATGTAATCAGATTATCTTTTTTTTTTAACAGTTCATGCTAATTTTCTGTCACACCAATTTTTGAAAGTCCTCCCTGAGACTTTCAAGTAACATTTTCTCTCTAGTTTGGCAATTGTGCCAAAAAAAAATCTTAGCTCTTCTAATAATGGTTATTTATCTACTGGTTCCTACCTTCCATTCTGTTAGAACACCCAGTGTTTGCTCATGAAATAGGGAGTTAATCGGCTTAATGAGACATTCTAAATGGTTTCCATAGATCTAATTTATTAATAATTCAGAGGATACTCAAATGGCTGCCATTAGTTTGCCATCTCATCCTGCTCTCTGTGTTGTATGCCGTAGCTGCTGTGTAGCGAAAATATGACTCGAGGCCATGGATAGAACTCTGCAATTGTTTTTAAAAAGACTCCTTTTAAAAATATTTCACCGCTGGCATTTCAGGAGAGAAACACAACAGATAGCTTGCTTCAGCTAGAAACTTACAGATTCAAACAGAGTGGAGTGAATTCAGTGTTCAAAAGAAACATGAGTGTCTTTAGCGTTGCTAACTTGTCATTCCTGCGTATCAGCTCTATGCATGTAAGCGTAAGCACTCCCGCTTCTATTTCTGAGAGCAACTCAGTGCATTTGAGGGGTGACATCTGTGCCCCTGAGGTGACTCGGACGTCCCTCCTTGGCAGACGATATAGATAGCACAGTTTGGGTGGGATGTGGCAAATTAAATTCTGTAGAAATCCATAATATATTGTCATTAAAACCCACATGGAACCTTCAGCATTTGCTTTACGAATTTTTGAATACTTTTGAGAGCATTCAGACATGCTGTCTATTTCAGTAACTTCCAAAATCTATTACACGAACAGAGTTTCTTAAATTCCTTGTAAATCAGAGTATTTTGATTCTAGTAAAAGAGACGGAAATGGGCAAGAAGGGGTAGGAACAGGTTAAGGAACAGGGTAAGGAACAGGTTTTTAAAAGAATTCAACTATTAAAAAATAAATAGCCTTGGTACCCATATCTCTACTGTTATATTTCTAAATATAATCAGAATCCAAAATTACTTAATTATTTATTAGATTATTTTATTCTGTCTGTTCAGTATTCTTCTTTTTGGAACTTTGTAATCTCTCTTCCTACACCATGTAGGTGTTGCACTTTTTCGAAAAAGGAATTTGCACTTTTAAGAAAAAAAAAGTGTTTTTTTCCATCATTGTATCAAAATAGAATGCTTTGTCATTTTATTCAACCACATTTCTATAGCCACACATGAAATAGCAACAGAGAGAGAACAAATCATACCTAGCCAGGGATTTGTATAAATTCCCTTCTTCTGATCTTGTATTCATCTGCTTCTCCATGTATTAGGATTATATATCACCACAAGAAGTTAAAGATTTTTTTGCAATGCTTCAAGTAAAAGACTCTGAATTGGAGCAACTTATAGACAGAATCTGATGTCACACAGAAAATTTATTTAGTACAATAAGAAAAGCTGTATTTTATGTTGCAGGAAATAGTTTTATTGCTAACAAATTTCAAAATTTGTTAAGTATATGAAACTGGGATATGGCACCCAAAATCTCATTAAGCGTTCCTATTTTGTCTTTGTAACATCTGTCATTATCAAAACCAAATTCAGCAGTCATTATTGTAGTCACTGTTGCTAGGGAAAAAAAATCCCTTGTACATTTTAGTATGGCAGTTAAAAATCCCTGTGGGGAATTTAATTTGGAGTCTTTATAACAGCAGCATAGACTAATGCATCCCAAAAAAGTTAGATTGTCTGTGACTGTTCCAGCTGTACGTTAGATAAATCCCGAAGTTCACCTCTGAAAGGAGTCAAAGGCCATGGGTTGCAAAGCTGGAGTGAGAGCTGCCTTTGAATCGGTCTGTGACACTCAAAGCCATGTTGGGGATGGCGCCGCGCCGTCGGCCCATGGATTGTACACAAGGCATTCACATGGATGCTGTGATGGTGAAAAGACAGGAGCCTGGTATCTTAAAGGGATTTAAAGGTTCTTCAAGTCTTTGTATTGGCTGCACGCGTTACTTGTTTGCAAATACAAAGCATTAGGATCTCATGGATCTCCTCAGCCGTCAGAGCTGTCTGGTGGTGTCATTCCTGTTAGAGGCTCCACAACGTGTGCCAGTGGATTTGCAGGTAATTGTGTGTAAGCCCACCATGGAGCATGGAGAATATCTGAGCTCTTCCTCTAAGAAATCCCTATACAGCAGTCTGTGTAATTATCTTCTGCAGCAATTCTCTCTTGTCAGCTTCCCCAAGCCTTTTGCTGTTCCTCATGTTGGTACCATAGGATGCGATTGATGATGGCTGTGGTTCAAATGCCACTGGCCTGATGCCTTGGGTTTTAACTTTCATATTTTTCAAATCCTGTACTGCCTAGTGTGTAACTGTGAAGTTTCTTGTAGCCTGTTAATTTCTGCTCTCTCATGCTAGGTAGACATAACAAAGCCTCTCCAGGCCTGCTCTCCAAGGACACCCAGACCGTCATAGGCCCAAAAAGTATAAACCAAAAGCTTCTAAAGGGGGGTAAGCTGAGGGGAATTACATCATTAAACTGAAGCTTTAATTGGAGAATTGACCCTGATAGGCAAATGAACCAAACCTATAAAAGTGTGAAGAACTCGTGACCTGTCGTCCATCTTGGGGTCCAGCTTGGCAGTAGCCTCTGGCTCCCCAGGGGGTACCTTTGCTGGCCTTTCAAATAAATATCTACCTTATTCCCTTACTCCTGTCTAGTCTCTGTTTCTAGGTGGCCTCTTAAGGCATCAGGCAGAGGTATAAACGTTTTGTCCAAATCAAAGGTTCAGGTTTGGGAGATCCCAGTGTGTCCGTTGGAGATGGAAAGACATTCAAAAGCCATTGTGCTTGATAGAAAGAAGGAAAATAAAAAAATGTTAATGAATAGTTTTAGAGATGTGTCATTAAAGGAAAAATGAAGTGTGGGTAGGCACCAGTGTTCATTCCATATGTGCACTTTGCTGCTGGATTATTTTCTAATATTTAGTGTTCCTGAAAGATTTGGTGAAAGGAAAACATAGGCTTGATGTGTCTAAACAATTTTCCTTTTTATTATTTAAATGCCAGTAAGGCAGAATATCAGTTTTAACGGAAAGCCTTAGGAAAACAATCATCAGGTATCAGAACTCCTGAATAACACAGAGTAGAATCCAGGGAAAGACAATTTATCCTCAGGTCTTGCGAATATAAAGATTTCTACATGGTATCAGTTTATTCACATTTATTGCCAAGTGAGCAGTGTTACGATGAATTTTTCAATAATCCTTACTGGTATGTTACAATCAGATGTTGAAGCATGGATGTCCAAAGATGGAAATGAGAAATGGCCGCTAAGCACAATCAGAGGCCTCTCTGGAATGCAACGAAAGCTGGTTTTATTGATATTGCTGGGGAAATGTGTTTACTAGACACATTACTTGGCGATATAAATCCTATTTTATAGTAGCAGGAAGCACAGCAGGAAGTTCTGATTTGGATGCTAAAGTTACCAGTGAGGGCCCTCTTTCTTACGTGTGGGAAACCAGGTGGCCTATATTATCTTCTAGGTGTTGAATGTATTTATAGGATTTCTCCCAACATATCTCCTCCTATCCAAAGGCATTATGTAGTCAATTAAAATAGTGGCTCTTTGTTTCCTCCTCTCCCTCCCTTGTCCTGTCCTTGAAAAAACGTCTGTGAGGGGCTTTTCTGGTAGCACAGTATTTGTTCTGATGAACATTGATTTAGTTTGTCTGGCAAAAAAACAAGGAAAACATTACTTTTGCTGCATCTTGCTATTAAGGGTATTGGTTTAGAAATGCATTGTTTCAGAAACTCCCAGGGGGGAAAAAATATTTTATGAACAGAGAGCATGAGTGAGCTTCACTTGCTGACTGCAGATCCTACAGGGATGGTGCCTTGCTAGCGAGAACTTCCCTGCAGATGTTGATTGGTTATGGCACATCAGTTGCAGAAGCACATTTTAGCAAACAAATCAAAGATCAGCACACAGACACCCAAATCCACTGATCTGAAAACTGTCTCCCTGTGTTTGAAATTATGAGTTCTGAGCCTCACTGTCTGCTACAGCCCAGAGCTGGCAGTGGCTCTGCCTACTGGTAGCCCTTCTGAAATTCAAAAATTCCCTTCACTGTGAACTAAATAAATACATATATAGGATGGAAAAGCAAGAAGCCATTCATTACAAAATGACCTCTTCCATTATTAACTGGCAAAATTCCCAAAGGCATTAAAATAAATGAACCATAGCATGAATCAAAAAGGCAAAAATGATAACTTGGGACTTATACTTTATAAGTTTAATTAAATACGAATGGATTGCTGAAACAGCATATGACTTCCTATACTATTACTGCTAGAAATAATTTTAGTGATTTAAAGATAGAAATGGAATGAGAGGTTTGACTGTATCTCATCTAATTCCATTATTCATGGCTACTTACCCGTTTTCCCTGAACTGCGTCAGTTGTCACTTTAAAATTTCAGTCTCTGCAGAGCGCATATGCAATTCTCCATTTAGCTCATTTTCCAGCTGTTTATATATAAAACCCTGTGAGTGTTTTAGAAACATTTTACCGCTGTTGCTTTGCAGAGCCTTTCATCAGCATGGAATGAATAAGGAAATAAATTTTGAATTAATTGGAAGAAAAGAATAAACATCTTCAAAATGAGCACTGAGCAGTTTGGAGGGTTGGACTGTGGTGTGTGGTGCTCCTTTGTTCACCAAACCACAAACTTCTAAGTCGTACTAAGAAGCTGAGTCTGGTCTTTTCCCATCTGAACTTTACACTTCCTTAATTTCCTGAGTGAACAACTCAACCTAGTACAATGGATGAAAGAAAGCAGAGGAACATAACAGGCTTTACTGTTTTGTTGGGGTTTTTTTTAAATAAAAAAATACCACTCTGTTTTGAAATGTTTTCTCAGGAATAATTCTTAAGGCTTTGTGATTAAAATCTCTGTGCCTGTTTCTGAGGCTTTTGCTCATATATTACAGAGTATTTTCAATGGAATTGTGTAGAAAAATAGAAAACAGAATTAAATTCTTTATAGAAAGATAAAAGAAGAAAACAGATAATTTGCATAAATATTTGTGGAATTTCTACCTCAAAGCTGAATTGTGCTCATCAGAATGATGGTGATCACAGACAACTGAATTTTTAGATCTTTCTTAGTGTAAGCAATGGAGACAAACTGCCAGTGTCTCTTTGGATACAGTGCTTTCAGTAGGCACAAAAGTGCTTTTGGTATGCAGAAAATCTGGAAAACACACGACTTTTAAGAGTAGTACTTTGTCTATATTTTATAGCTAATATTGTTTTAAAATTATTTTTTAAAATGAGTTCTTAAGCCAAACTCTTTTAAGTCGTTTCCCGTATAACTACCTTTAGAAGAATAAATAGAAGAGTTCTGTATGTGCTGTTATCCCCCAAACTGATGTAATCCCTTGGTGGAGAAAATGATTTGGTAAGCCTGCCCTTCCAGAGGAATTTACATCATTGAAGGAAATTGAGTTGTATTTGAGAAGAATTTTTTGAAGCTTGACCCTCACCACTCCCTCTCCATTCCCATTTATGTACAGACTTCATAATAACAGTCAAAACCTCTGTGAAATGTTCTGTAGCTGTTGGCCATGCTGGCTGGATAATACGGATGCAGAGACCACTATATTCCCACTTTTCCCCCTTGCATGCACAAATATCCATGTCTGCCCACACAAATGTAAAATCTCTAGAAGAGTGCAGGTGACAAGGAGAGATTTCTGACCAGAAAAGTGTCAGGGAAAGCAAAACTAAAGTGTGCCTATGAGACATCAATTATTCCATTTATTTTCATGCAAGTTTTTAGTTATCCTTGCCTTTAATTCTCTTACAGATTGTTGGCTGAATGACTGCGTATTATCTGTCTTCAAGGAAAACTAAGCTCCATCAAAATCAAGGCTAAGTAATGAAGGCCAAAGGTCCACCAGGAATGTGCATGCAATCCTATTTAGATCTATACAAAAGTCAAGAGTACAGAAGTGAATAAATGTTTCTTAAAAGAGCACGGAAAGAACCAAGAGATGATGTGAATTGAAAAGTAAAATGAAATGCATAATAATTCTAAACAGTTGTACAAAACAGTAAAACAGGAAAGATAATCCCAAGATGATACTTCCCAAGAAACAAATATATTTGTATGATATTTCCCAAAATAGTTAATGAAACTATTCGAATATGCAAGATTGCACTTAATAGAATTTAGGTGAACTGGTAAAAAATAATAATATCCATCAACTTATTCTATTGGAATGGGATGAAAATCAGGGAAGTGCCCAGTAAAAGAGCTGTGATATTTTTCTTTGTATTGGTTATGAATGTGGTGTACTTTTGCATTCCTTGCACATGCAAATTCCTACTGAAGCCAAGAGAATTTCTAGGTGAGGAATATATCTGAATCGACCCCATAATTTAATCAAAATGTTGAAGTGTGAGCATTTCCCAAAGTAAGCTGTAAATCAATGTGACACAAGAAAAAGAATGTACTGAAAGCGTAGAGCCGTGGTAGAGAATAGGGACGGGCAATCAGAGCACAAATAGTGTGACTTCAGTCACTGAGAGGAAATCTGAAATGTAACTTCAATTGCACTGAATTAAAACTAAATCAACATGATCAACTAAATTGAAACTGAAATATGCTGTTAGAAACGCTGTTAGAAACATTTTATAATTCATAATTTTGTTCTGATTATTGAGAATGACAAACACATTTAAAAATCGAGCAGGCAGTCACGTAGATGTGATTCCTTTATGCAGCTATCAGGATAACAGCTTCGGAATGAGCAGAGGCTTTATCAGGTACACATGATACAAAGCATCAGTAGGAAGAGGGCAAAAAATCCAAGGGTATTCTGCTCTTGTGGTTTGTATTTGACTGACTGTCATTGACCCAATTCAGCTCTGAAATGAGGCACTGAGGAGTAACCTTGCACTCCCAGATTTGATGTTTTCTGCACGGAGCTACAATCAATGAAATCTTTGTTTCTGCCCTCAGTGGACACCGAAATTTACCTGCATTGGGCTCTCAGTGAGTGCACAGCTCCTGTTTGCATCCATATATCCAAAGTTCAATTAAATGAATTTTTAAGTTGGCATGCAACATGCAAGTCTAGATTTGAGATTTTGTGCTTTTCCAGATAAAATGAGATACAGTGCAAGGGGTCCACAGTCAGGCTAATATTGTTATGAGCACATTTTTAAGGTGGTGGGTACTGCCTGTAGAAGCTGGCAGGGCAAGAGATGTTAATACGCTGAAGCATAAGCCTCTCCCAGTCTCTGAAGGTGGGCTAGGACATGTGTAACTCCTAACAAACACATGGGTGAATGTCCTTAGAGCTGGTGCTCACTCTCTGAAACCCGGTAAACAGCACAACTGATATGAATAATGCCAGGAAAGTGCTAATTGGTTCTGTGTCATGTCTCTGTGTTCCCTTTTCAGGGACTCTTTACAATCTCAGGTTAAAAGACACCCCCTCACACACACACACCCATCCACACTCCATGTTTTGTCTTAATTTATTCTCTTAGTTTTGGAGGGGTTTTGTTATTGTCCTCATATGAAATGTACTTTCAATCTTTTACCTCCTGTGTGTCTCCAAATTTTTGCAGGCTTCTTTATTAATAATAAAAAAGTCCCAAAGCTTACTTCTCTGCCCATGGTTTCCTATGCTACCAATGCCCCAATTTACACTTAAAAATCAAGATAAAAACTTGCTGCTTTTGCTAATCAGTGTAAAACAAAAAAACTGTGAAGAAGGCTGTAAACATCAAAATGCTTTTTTTTTTTTTTGCTTAGATAGTTTGCAACCTTGATAAGATCAGAGAAATAAGCGTGGGAAGCTGTTGCCTGCGATACAGAACCATTAAACTATTCTCCTTGCAGAAAAAGCAGTGATCACAACATCTCACATCTGTTCTTGTTGAACCTTAGAGCATGAAAGGAAATGAGATATTACAGGGGAAAAAAAAAAACCCTGAAAAACAAACCAACAACTCGATGTGCTGCTGCACTGGATTGCAGATTCTACAGTTTTCTTCCTGCTGTGAAATCACTTTCCATACTGGCTTAGAAATTATAATGGATGTAGCACTGCCCGAAATGTGTATTTAAGTACAAGGCAGACATAAACTGCTGAGTAGATTGTCTGAAAAAATGCTTCCCCAAAGAAGTCACAGCTTCTTTACGGCCTGGGTACCCCTGGTTATACCAATGACTGCTGCTGACAAGTGGTGCCTGGAAAGGAAAAGGCTTCCATATCCCCTTCTTTTAAAGATTAATTCCATGTTGAATCAACCTGCTTTCCTTGCTCTGTCAGAGCCTGTCATTGACCTACCTAGAACATACTCCAGGCACTTACAAGAGAAATTTATTAATTTTGCTTGATTTCTAGCCTGCAGGAAGGGGCCTGTTGTGTTCCCTGAGACATTAATTTCATCTGTGGCCTATATTAAGGCCACGGGAGAGGGTCAGCACTGCCTTGATATTAAACAGTTGAACTCCAGATACCAAATATCTTGACTTTTGCTTCTAAAGTTATTTGGCTGTGGAAGTCTAAATTAATCCCCTTAAACTACAAAGACCTGCTAGACATATGGTCAGCTTCTTTGCAGAGCTCACTGTCAGAAGAGCGTAGGAATAATCACCAGTCTCCTTGAGAGAATACGGTAAGAACCCAAGTGATTTTTAGGGTATCTGGGCATAATTTTTGCATTCTCAAAAGTATTCTTGCAACCTGTTTAAGACAGAGTTTACTAGACTGAAATAGGTGGCACAGGGAGGGTAGTTTCTTGGGTCTGCTCCTGCTGGATAGAGTATTCTAATTTTTAACCCCAAAGTAGAGGTATACTCTATTACCCCAACATGGACCTGAGAACTGATTCATTTTGCATAATCTTCTTTTACAGGACTTTTAAAGCCTGTACAACCTGAAAAGAAAATATATAATAGTTAAAGCACATTTGTTATTGTGTTCCAAAGATCAACCTTTTGATCCTCCTGTATGCCAGAAACTTCACAGCCATTGTTTTGTTTTCAAATTGTGTCACCCACATGGTAGTCCATGAATTATTCTACCTTGTTCTTACTAACATATTTTATGATCTCCCCTTTTCTGCTCAGGTGGAGTGTTTTATCAGCTGTGCCTTCATTAGTCATGCTGAGCTTTGTGGAGTAAAACTGTGGCTGGGGAGCAGGTCCATGGTGTGTTTTTCAGAGCTTCCACTGGACTGTTCTCCTCTGGCTGTGTATACACTTTGTAGGCGCCAGCTGCTCAAGATTGTCAGGTAAACCTTGCCCCACAAAATTTTCATGAGCTCTGTAGGCACAGTTATCTATGAAAGGAATACAAAGACAACAAGTAGCACCAGTTCAATACGTGTCTCCTCAGTGTGTTTAATGGTTCAGGTTATTGGATACTCTGCTTTTCAGAGATGCCAAACAACACCACCTATGAGCAGCACATTTCAACAAAGGAGACTCAAATGCTTTACCTCCCCTGGCAAAGCCGTGAATTTTGACTAAATTACTTTAATTTTTTTGCAAAAGGTTGCTATTAAATCTAAATGAGAATTTTGTTATTAAAATGTTTAAAAACTGTCATTTTGAAGCAATGCATATTGTTAATTCAAGACATTTTGGTTTTTTCTTGTATTAGAGGGAGTTAAATGTAAAGAATAGTGACTGGCTTCTTAAGAACAAGGAAACATTTTGGAACATGACATTTATAATTAAAACATCATTCAAAAATGACAGCTAAAATTATGCAACAGTACGCCTCTGAACAGATAGGACAAGGTTTTAGAGAGAAATGCAATTAAATTATTTTTGTGATGGAAAAGAATCTAAGTTTAAAGCTTCCCTATGGTGTAGCTTTCTGCTCCCCTGCAGCTGGCTGCTGACTGAAAAGAGCAGGAGCTTGAGATGCTAAAGGCAAACATAACTGAAATGCAAGAAAAATGTTGAATGTCTTTAGACAAATAATGTCATAAAAAGAGAATTCATTAAGATCAGCAAAGGGATGTATATTTATGGATGCTAACGAGCAGATCTGGGTCAAACAGAGGAACTAGGCTGTGCATCAGTTTAATAGTAAGAAACTGAATTCATAAGCAGTGGGAAAGGAGAGGGAATGCAAGAGGGGGGGAACAAGTCCTAGCTTATTTTCACACAGAAACACAAACTTAATGCCTATTTCCTGTCTGGGTTGCAATAGATAAAAGCTGAGGAGAGCTGCCAGGTATCTGAACTGATACATGCTCGGCTAGAATAAAGAAGAGTTTTGTAATTTATTTTGTTGAGCTCTTTTCCAGTTGTTTGTAGCTGCCATATCTAATTGTGCTTGTGTAGTCCTTTAATTTGCATGAAAGAAGATAACATAATTGAAAAACTGAGGAGTAAGACAAGTTCAGATTACTAGCAGAGGCAAGTTAATTTGTTATTCATTAAATGCTAATGAACCTGGCACCTATGTTTTATTTGTTTCACTCAGTTTGAAATTGGAAAGGTCTTGTAACACAGCTAAGTCTGTGATAAACAGAGATGTTAAATTAAACTGCTGTTTTCCCTGATGTTCCACTAGAATAAGCAAGTTTGCAAAACTAGGGAACTATAAACACATGCGCGTGGTGATGCATCCTCTAAAGGCAAACACAAAACCCTGAGGAAGCGATTCACATATTCAGATTCCTTTGAGAACTGGGGCTAAACTTTTTGACCCCTCAGGGCCAAGTTTGACATATTTTCCATACAGAATGGGTAAAGTGTTGGTGCAATAAAAATTACACAGCGATCTTGTCTTAAAATCCAGGGGCAGAGTTTGGTTTCTGCATCTGCCTGCAGCTGTGTTGCCATCACAACTAGATGTAAGCATGTGGAGTAGCCTTTAGTTGTCGCAGAAGTTTTTGATAATACTGAAGAAATCACTGAAAAGAAATCTAGAGTTGTTTTAAGAAGTGCCAAAGGCATGCAGAAATCTGTGACTTATTTTCCCTTCAACTGCCAAAATGAGTTTTGAAACAACTATTTTTGTTCATAAATGTTATACTTCATTATTGTGTTCCATTTTGGTCTTTGTTGCTCAACTCTATAAAATTGCAAGAGTGGTACTTAGACTCAGAGGCTAAATCGCGTGACTTATATGGCTAATTTATATTATTGGGTTATTTATGGCGTGTTTTACTGAAGAAGATGGTTAAACTCTCATTTTTAAAAAAATATGAGGACAGTTTAATGTTGACTTCTTCTGAAAAGTTCTTTTCATTTTGTGTAATCTTCTCTTACAGGACTTTTAAAACCTGTGCAGCCTGAAAAGAAAATATATAACAGTTAAAGTACATTTCTAACTACAAAATATTGAAAAATGTCCGTAGATACAGGTCCCCAGATCATCTTACCTATGCACAGTACAGCATCTGCCATTTGTTTGAAAGACAATTCTTGTTTCTGTATATGATCTAGAAGGAATAAAATACATAATGAAGTAGTCTGACAACCTTCTAGTTTGATTCAAGTTTACCAGCATGCATAGGCTCAAAAATATTCCTGTGGTAGTTTTGCTTCTATTGGAGTACTTGTAGATTGACTGAAAGTGGAACAAAAATTTGGTTTATTCAATTTGTGCCGGTCAGGTAAGAGAGTATAAAAAAAGTACTGTATGAACTCATTCACATTAGGGGGTGGTCTGGTCTGAAAGAGGACATTTTAAAAATTTAAGAGAAAATAATGCCTCTAATGTATGTGCTGCAATTCAGGGTTGCTCTTCTTATTTGCAGCAATGTCTTGTAAACAGCTTGAACCTTTCACGCCTGAAATTTGAAACTACATCTCCAGATAACCCATAACCTCCTGTTCTTACTTAAAATCCGTGCTGCCAGAGGGGAGAGTCTGAGGCTGTGAGAATCCTGCTGGGGAGAGGGCTTTCTGTTCCTGGGAGAGAGAGACAGCTCAGGTGAGATTCTTTTTCCTGTTGCTTCTCAGTACAATCACTTGCTGCTGAATCACAGGTTTCAAACAAGTAATGTGCAAGTTATGTATGGAAAAAATATGGTAGCCAAAATGCTTTCCCAGTTTGTGATGTCTTGGACCAGGACATCAATGTGCTACGTTACAGAAGGTTAACTGGTGCCTTTCAGGTGAACATCCAGAGTTTAGTTATTACCTAAGCTTTATTCCTACTAAATCATTCTGTGAAATATCCACGAATGAACGAGAAAAATGATGGAATCAGATTCCTAACTGTTTGAGCTAAGAATTTTTGCAATAGTTTAACTCCTCCTCACTGTTTCTTATCCCAGGCATAGCTACAGATGTAAAAATTAAAATGGCCAAAGCTAAGCGGCAAATTTTTTCAAATTATAAGCTACATAAAGATATTATTTCCCTCTTATTCATTCACCTCTGCTACAGAAATAGTTAATTTGAAAACTAAGCTAAATCTCTAAGCCAACCTGGCAAGATGACAATGGAAAAAATTGAATTGTTCCATTTGAATTATGATTGATGGTGTGTTAAGAAGGAAAAAAAAACCCCAACTTTCTTGTGATAAATTATGCTGTTTGGATCTTTAAGAGATTGAAATTCACCAGACCTGGTTCTCTAACACAGAGATGTGAGGTGTTTTTGAAAAGCAAACCCCTATCTTTTGAAGCCTGTTCTTCATACCGTGTGTCTCTTAAATCAGCTAAGTTCTGAAAGCATCTTTTCTACTTTTTCCACTTCAGACCCTGACTGGTGTACTGCTACTTTGTATACACTTGCTTGCTGTATGTTTTTATCTCTGCTGAAAGGAGATAATGGCTCTGATGGGGAAAAAGAGAAGCTGTTACTAAGATGAAATGAGGAAATGGGAAAATTATTGTGCTGAATCAAGGAAATTACCAGTATCTTTGCCCTTTCTCATAGTGTGGAGCAAAACCTGTACAAGAGCTTTTGTCAAGAGAAGAGCTCAGCTCTCCACCATGAGTTTCCGTGGATTTCACACCAGTTAACTCCATAATGTTGGTTTTATATTCTTTGCTCACTTTCTGACGCATTCTGGAGTAGCATCACTTTCTTCTGAGACCAAGCACAGACTGTCAGACAGCCTTGTCATAGCACCCAGTAATTTTTTATCACTGGTCTTGACTTTCCTGTGTTCCTGAGCCTCTTTTCTCCTGAGGGAGACACTCAGTGCGCTCAAATCATTATTTAAAAATCAACATGTGAAGACAGGTGATGACAATCAGCCTTATATGGGCATCTGATACTTTCTGCACACTGAATGAATGACAAAACTTTAAGATCATTCTGTGGAGCACTTGTGTTGGTATCTCTTTCGGGTTGTATTTTTGGGCTCCTCGAAGCAGCAGATCCTGATTTTGTGAAGCTGTACAGCCATTGGGGTTGGTAGGTCAGTCACTGCTGCCCATCCCTACCTGTCACACACACGTGAGACTATGGCTCTCTTTGTCACTGGGGAAAATTTCCAGGAGCCCTAGAAGGGCATTGTGCACAATATCCCCCTGCCACTTTTGTTATTAGGCTTAATCATCTTTCCAGTAAGCAATGAAATATATGACCATGCTAGCATCTTCTAGATCATACCAGTGAACACATCTGCTCATACAGGAAAGGAATATCTGAACAAAGCTTTTACATGAAACTAATGTGTTATTTCTGCCAGTTGGCATGCATTCTATTCTGGTTTAGTGTCAAAATTAGGCTTCAAAATTCATCCAGGGTGTAATGGAATGGGTGCAATAAAATCTCTTGTAGGATTTTATAATGCATCTCAAGAAAAATAATAGCACTAAATGCTAAAGGCCCAATTTACTTGTCTTTAGTAGATTATTTGCCTTTTCAGTCATTAGCTTAAAGGAATGGGGAGTGTAAGGAAGTAGTAAGGGAGATCACTTTTTCAGAGGCAGAAAAAGTTTCTGAGCTACTTCTCAAGTAGTGAGCTATACAGTGAGATATTTTGAGATAAAAAATAAGGCACAGTAGTCTTCCAGTTGTATCCTGATTTGATAGTGCCACTCAAGAAGGTATCCCCCATATCAGCTCAACTGCTACAGCTTATGAAAATAGATTCACCTTCTAGGTCTGCTGCAAAGAAATTGCATCTCAGAACTGCGAAACCATTTGTTATGCCAATACCACTTGGTAGACCAGTATCTGAAAATGTATCTAAACTCTATAAAATTTTAATCTCTGGTCTTGTAGTCCCAGTGATTCTTTCTTCTTTGCAGACAGAGCTTTGTGGGGGTTTGAATTAAGTATTTCAAGTTGCAAGATCAGAAATCGGTAGCTAAATTTGTCTGAAATACTTGTCAGATAGAAAGCACTTTGAGGTAGATACAAAGTATGAAGCAAAAATTATCTCTTAAGGGTGACATAAGAAATATAAGAATTTTTTTTTTTGATGCTATGAATGAAAGGTATTTTAATTTTTTTTTCAGATTCTGAGTTTAGGGAAAAATGCATAAAAATTTAAAAACAATCATTTTCTTACTGGCTCTTTTTTTGGTATCTCTAGACCAAAACCATGTTACATTTTTAACCAAGTCTTTCTGAAACGCACCTTTTACACTGAATTAATGTCAGTAACAGCAAAATAAAACTGTGTAAATTAATTGAAGTATACAGAAATAATATAATATCAGTATACTAAACTGGATATACTAATTGAAGGAAATATGCAGGCTTGGTAAATAGAGAAAATGCAACATTATTATCAGAATAAAATATCAAAATAAAACAAAAGCTGCATGATTGCAATTGTTCACTGGAATTATAAAAATTAAAATAATCTAGTTTTCTGGTTTGGAAATTCTTCTTTTGATCAGCCTTGTGGTATGGAAGCCTTCAGTTATCTGTGTGAAAATTTGATTAATTTAAATTGACAGAAACTGGTTTATCAGCAGCTGTCAGCTCAGTGTATCTGTCAATGATTGAGAAAGGAAAGCAAGCAAATGTTTCAGGTAATATCTGACTAAACCATTGCATTCCTGTTTCATTACCAGAAATCTAGACAATTAGTACTTATTGTTAGTGGTCATGAAAAGACTGATTGAAAGTGTGATGGTCATGAGCCTCAGTATTAAAATCAGTTTTTGTTGCAGCTTTTGTCCATTTTTCTGGTCTTCTCTCTCCGATGATGACTCCAACGTTATTTGAACATTAAAGAAAAAATAAAATTGTAAAGATTTCTGGCATTATCATCTGTTCAGGAAAAAAGAAGTGTTCATCTCATATCAGACAGCTCTCATTTACCAGCTTAGAGCTTAGAAGTATCTTCTTCTTTAGTTAATGTGGTCTCACAACTGCTGCTCTGTTCAGTTACTCGGTCCTCGTAGGTAGGTAAGGACCTGGTATCTGAATGAATTCCAGGAAAAGTAATTTCCAAGTAAGGAAGAGCATTTAAGATTCTACACGAAAAGGGAGTAATGACCACAATTACTGCCTCAGTAGAATCAATCATATAGAGCTTTCAAATCAGCTCTTTTATCCAATAAACCCATATTTTTAACAAGTTAATTACAGCTCCAGTCTCAAGCATCTAATAAGGCATCTAAAATGGATAAGCCACTGATGAACTGATGTTCTCTGTACAACACCAATAAGCAGCAGGAGGTCTTTGCTGATGGAGTTCCATGTGATTTTTAAGATTCTCTAAGCAAAACAGGGAAATACACAGTTCTTCAGGAAGCACATCTGTTGAATTGCTTACATTCATCTCTTGTGACTGGTAGAGTTCCCAGTTCTCTTGGTACTGCGGGGTTTGTGCCGTGGAGGAAGAGCACCTCATACACATGGCCCTTACTCTTGTCTGCAGAATATGGGCAGGACTGAAACAAAGAACTTTGTCACTGCATCTCACATTCTGCTGCTTCTCTCTGGGGGATCCATTTGTTCATTTTCTCCCAAGCCCAGATACAAGTCACTCTCAAAGGAGGAGGCACTGCTTTTATGAACAAGATAAAGATGACATCAGAAATACAATCAGAAACTGTTTTGGTTTTTTTTACTGTGGTGGGTAAGCTCATAGCCTGCTGGCCACATGTAGCAACGTAAAATAAATCTCAGCTTTTTCACATTCAGATGAATGAGCAGCTTCTGTTCCATCTGCAAAGAAGCAAATGCACCAATCTCTTGAGGTCCTTGGGCAGTGACTAAACTAAGTCCTGATGGAGTGGCAGTCCTGGTGCTTGGTAGCAGTGTACACCGTGACCTCTGTGTTATGCAAATGTGCTCGCTACAATTCCTATCTTTTTCTAGCAGCCTTTAGGTCTGTGGCGGCAGCTTCTTGAGTGACCTTGCTTGCTCTTTGGGCTGCCCACGCTGCTGACTGCTGTGCTGTTTGTAGCAAAGCCTGCAGTCCTGGTGACAGATTTCTAGCACAGATTTCTGATGTACTGGTTTGCCTTTCTGGGTATCTCTCTCTTCCATTCTCTCTGATTCAGAAAGGTTGAGGGGAGCACTGAATACAGGATTTTGACTAACTTCTGCTCTGCTAATGCTTCACAGAGCATGCATGTGGAGTTATTTTTATCATACAGGAATATAGAACATTTTCTCCTTGTAGGTAAGGAGATTTCACATGGTGTTTTGAAATGAAAGGCTTTTCTTAACCTGCAAGAACTCAGTCATTAAACACAACCAAGGTCATATCTGCAGAATATGAAAAAAAGAACATTTCAGTAGAACATCTACTCACTAAGCAAAGGCAGAGTAAAACCAGCAATAGCTTGTTGCAGTATGAATGTAAGTTTTAATGAAACTGGTATGTACATGTGTGACAGAATAATGTATGGAGTCCTCAGATAAACTTCTTCCACATGCACATTTATTGAACTAAAACACTTGTCTCTGTCAATACAGGAAGGGATAAATAAAGCTAAGTAGACCCCAAAATATCCATGACTTCTCCAAATAACCAGAAGGTATAAAATGGAACAAAAAGCAAGAGCAGGACTCAGTCCTCCTTCTCCCTCAGTACTGATGACTCAGGCTCGAGGGTCAGCAGTGGAGCACATTTGTAAGTTTGAGAGGTTTTTCTAGTTTTGCTCCTGGAAAGAAAATTTTAATCTGTTTCTGTTACATATAAAGCCAAGGTAGGAACTGGCTTGAAATGGCCAATAGTTAACAGGCTTGATTTAGCCATGAGTTAGGGCAGGTATTCGTGTGTGTGTGCATATGCACTGGCACAGCAGGGATAGAAGCAGATCTCTGTGCCTGTGTGACTGCAAATAGATATGTGTGGTGCTTTGTATGCTCAGCTTGCAGTTCAGAACTAGTCACAAGTAGAAATTAATTTTATTCATTTCCTCAGACTCAAAGACTGGCTGCAGCAATCTGAGAATGCACCTAAATAATAACACGTGGACATTTAAGTCCGATAGCATAAACTTTACCTTGGGTGTGGGCCTCAGAAGCACTTCAAAACCGGATACACAAGAACACTCTGGATTATAAAACTGTAATCATCCTTACTTCAGTCAACATTAAAGATTTAATTTTAAGGCAATCCTTTGAGGAAGAAAAAAGAGATATAAGAAACTCAAAGGTCAAATAATTCAATTACTTTCATGCATTTTTATTTCAAGGAAAATTTCCTTACATGTCCTTTTCTTGCTTACTTATATTTTACCAAAAGAATGTGCAGGCTTGATATCATTATGTAGAATCCTTCATTAGCTGTAGAAGTTCAAGATCCTGGTGTCAAAAAGCTGGAGTTTCTCGCAAGAGAGCTCTTTTTACATAATGACTTCCCTACCTAACAAACCTTGAACCATTTAGCATGGGAAGCATTCTCATTTTTCAGATAACAAAAATTCATCTGCAGTATTTTCTCCACAGCCGTGTAATGAGGCTTGTAGAAACATGACACACAGAAATAGAATGAATAAATCAAATTGTACAGAAAAAAAAGCCCTCAAGGATCTGATGAGAAATGACAAACAACAGGGAGCTCTGCAGCTCTGTTGATTGTCACTTGAAACACATTTTTTTTTCCTGCTCCTTAGGAGAATATTTTATGGTAATGTCCTCTTGCAGTTGTATTGCCAGGGCAGGTTAGGGATTCTGAGAAGAGATGCTTGGAAATGTCCAAAGTTCCTTTTGATGGGTATATTGGAGAAATTGTGGAGGTTGGTTTTCCTGAGGCTTCTCTGAGGTATTTACTTTATAGGTGATAGTTTTGCACCTTGCAAAATGCTTCATAAATGCGAAAAATGCTCATAATAGACTTTCAGGATAAAGAATGCACCCCGTGAAGTTTGTGAGTGCTGGGTGACTCCTCCCTAGGAAAGGGGAGGGGAATTAAAGTGTATTGATTAGGTCTGATGGCTGGTGCTGGTCTGTGGTTCATCTCTGGTGCAGAGAGTTTGCCTGGACAAGTGTCACTGAGGAAGGATCAACCTTTGCTTCCAGCACCTGTCCACAATCACTCCCTCTGTTTTAAGGAGTCTGAGCTGAAATACAAATGTCAAGCAATTTCTTCACTCTATCAGAAAGGCTGGGAAAAGTGGGGGGTAGAGTGCTGCTTCCATATGGTCCTGGTGTGCAGCAGAGCTGCTCTACTGCGTTTTAAGGGGGTGGGTTGGATGGAAATGAGAAGGAAAGGACCCAGAGCTGTGGAAGAATGAGCTCCAAGCACATTCCAGCTCTGAACATGGCAGGTTCGGCCATGCTTCCCACACCTCTGAGCGTCGAGCTGCCTCTCCTCCATGGAAAGGGAGCTGGCAGCTTGCTGCTGTGCCTGGCGGCTCCACAGGTCACTGGCAGCAGCAGCAGCTGAGGGAGCATTTTGTTCCACAGGCTATTTTTCCTGAGACGGCCTAAGAGTTGTTTAAATATATTTTATAAGTGCATGGAAAAATGAGGATTTTTTATTACTGCACCCATTTATTTGGTATTTGCATGGTTACAATTATCATTAATGCTTCAGGATTAAGTCTTGCCACTGAAGACTTTGTTTTCAGTAGCATTTGATTTTATATACGAGGTCGCATTCTGTGGGGGGATACAAGAAAATTTGCCTGCTGTTACAGCCAGTGGAAATAAAAAAATTCAACCCAAGGCTTGAGTTCTGTGTTTCAATACAGATATTCTGCCACTAGAAAACATATTCAGGGTTTTTTTTTCTGGTTTGGATGGTCAAATACATAAAGTTGCATAGACAATTGTATTTATAGTAGAATATGCATCATTTTTCACAACTTAACCTTTTGGTCATATTTCATTTAGTCTTTTTGCTTTTAGGTAGGCTCTGAAACTCATTTGACAAAAGAATATCAGGGCTTGTGCAGCATTGTGTGGTTTTATGCACATGCCACTAATCTGTATTTTAATGCATTCATTTTCTGAGCAGTAAACCCAACATTTCATACCCATAAATTTTAAACTTCTATTAAAAAAAATGCATTACCTTCTATTAAGCTTCAGATAATGAAAAGTAAAAATGGGAAGTTGCTGCTCCAGACATGACAATTGCTGGAAACTGCTTTATGCAAGCAGCAAGATTCTTTATGGAAAATTGGAAAATTGCAAATGGAGCTTTTTTTTCCTAAGGGATGAACACTAAAAAACCCCCAAACACTTCAAGTGACTAATCAATCCTTACAATGGAAAAACATACCACTTATTCTGAGTTTGTCAAACAGACTGACCATTTCATAGTGTTTACTTAACAAGGAACTTTTTATACCCTTGCAGACATAGAGGTTTTTGTCCTCTGTGACACAAATCATAAAGAATCATAACTGGATAGTGAGGGCAAAATTTCTGTTAGTTGTTTGACACATGGCAAATAGAGTTGTTTTATCTTGGAGTTGGAACAGAAATGATAAATTTCATATGATGCCTGGACGCTAAATCTATAAATGGAAATAGAGAAAACCATGTTAAGGAACATTATTTCTGTGTTGATTGTACACTGACATTAGCTTTTTACAATTTTTAATTGGAGGATAGAACTTGGGTTTTGGTGGGAGGGAAATGTTCGGGTTTGGTTTTTTGAGGGTCAGGTTTTGTTGGTTGGTTGTTGTTTTTTTTCCCATTTTTGCTTTGTTTTTACTTCAAGTAATGCAAGTTTAACATGTCACATTCTGTTTGTTTACTACTGGCTTAAAACTCTACATCTTTATGCTTTTCAGCCTTCATTTGTTTAATGCTGCCTTCAGCAGCACATGGATTGTCCCTACCTGGTGTTTACATAGAAAGACTCTTTTCCTTTCTCCTTCCTTCTTCTAAACCATCTGATCCCACTGTTCACAGTCCTTGTTTTCACTAACAGTTTTCCTTTCAGTTTAAATCAAAGTATCCCAAAATAGTTTAACAGCCTCTCTGGGTAGCACTGCCAGACATGCAAGCGACAGGAAAATCTGTGATTATGACTACATTATGACTTGCTAATATTGAAGACTTAAGGACTTGAGAATATATTTATATAAAATAAAGAATTCAGGCTTTAAGGCTTAACATGAATATGAATTTGAATATGTATAAATGTACTGTAGATGAAGCATAAACTACCACTTCTCTTTTTTCCTGTTTTAATTTTTTTTCATTTATTTTTTGCTAGTAAATGGTTTAAAAATAATGATGTTATAAAGGGGAACTTGATGTTCTTTTTTAAATTAGCTTGGACATTGAGGAGTTCCTAAAAGTGTCTCTAATGTTCTTCCTATAAAGCAGTTTAATAAGATGTCATAATAAACATGTAAAATTAGATTTATTGTATCAAGAGGCAAAAATAACCTCATTACACAGAAAGCTTCAACAAACTCAAGCTTGCCTAATATATAATCCAGTAGTTTAATTCGTAACCTGATTATTGCTCTTAACAGAATTCATTAGTACCTCAGAGTCCTATATGTTGTTTGAATGATACTTCTTATAATTAATATTTAGTCTTTAATACTGCTCAGAGTTTCCCAAACTTTCAAAATGCCTCTTGTAATGGCTTTTTAAAAAAATTTGCCAGCTGTGTGAACTTCACTGCCACAAGGATACAGGGAGGCTTCACAGATGGAATGTGGCCTTGCATTGATTAAATAATCACTTGTATTCTCCCACAGTCGAAGATTGGAATACCCTGTCTGAACAACAGTGCTTCCTCTCATTCACAGGTAGGTTTTATTCCTGCATCCATATTTATGTCATTTAATTAATCTGTGGTGGGCTGGTTTGGGCTAGCATAGGCTTGATTTTGTTCATCATTTCCAGTACCAAGCCCCATACTGCCTACTGTGAACAAAGTGAACTTTGTCTCAGTCAAACCCAGCATGTGTGGACTTGGACTGGTTGTCTCCAGGGAATGACACTGGAGCATAAATTCTGATTCCTCGCCGAATTTCAGGGAGGGGAAGTGTTAAGCTGTGGGGAAATGAAGGTAGCAAATGTATACTCACTCAGATGAGCTGTTCGCGTGTGATTTGCGTCACTGGTGTTCATACACCAGGGTTTTAAAATTCCAGAACTCCTCAAGTCTGACTCTGGATACTTGTGGTTTGCTCAGCAGGAAAGTTTGAGCTTAAAAGATCAGATCTTAACTGCTGTCTCCTTGTTTAGAAACAGGGAACAAACAGTGCGCCTGCTGCTCTGCTCCTGCGGCTTCCAGTTGCAGTTGTTCCCTACATTTCTGCTTGCTCTGCTCGTTAAGAACTGCACATCAGCCCAGCATTATCCCTTTGCCTCTGCTGTCTTTCAGGCTGGAGTGATGGTGCCCTCCAGCTGTCAAGAGCCTTGCTGCCTGTGGATTTGATCGATTAGGATGGGGCAGCACTGCTTCCCTGCAGGGCTTGAGTTTTGTGTCATCATCACAACACTTGGTGTTGTCACAAGTGGCGTGGCCGAGCAGTGTGCAAACACCTAAGGAAGTATCAGCAGCTTGATGTTTGCTGCAATTTGTGCCCTCATGAGACTTGTAAAAATGCATAAGGACAGTGCTGTGTAGGCACCGGAGTTGCCTTCTCCAAAGCGGGATGAAGGGGCAAAATCTGAGAGGATGCCATGGATGATGTGGTCATCCATCTGCTGGTCACTTATATTTCAGATAAATATTCAAAACCTCATAAATTTCCTTATTGGCACAGTGAAGATGTAGAAAGTCTTTTTTACAACTAGAGGACTTAGGGACAGAACGTTTACCTGAGGTGTTGTGAAATTGAGAGCAAGGAACACATGCCAAATTCTTCCATTCCAGTGGGGGTTCTCATCCAGTAGATCTAGTGTTAGACATGAAACACCACGGCACTCTTATCTTTTCTTGCTGCACAAAGCCCATTAAAAATTTAGTTTAAAAGAAAATGGCACTTTAAATTATTTTGGTTTTAAAAATTAAGGATTTAGGAATACGCTTTGAAATCTATAAAACCAAGTGTATTTTCAGATTTCACAATGAAATGTTTTACTTGTGCATCAACATAAGACCACAAGGCTCACTTCAAAATTGAGACCTCCAAGCCTTTGAGGTTCACTGGTTTTTGATAGCAGCAGACAAAATAAATCTTTCAGCATAGTTTGGAATAACCACAACTGATTAGAAAATGCTCATCAGTTCTAAATGTTATTAGACCTTTACAGTAGTTTATCCCAAATTAGAGCTGACTCAGTTTTTCATTCAGCACATGACAGAAACTCTTTCTTTCAAGTTCAGCATAACACTTTAGCCTGCTGCTTTTGTTTTCCTTTGCATGGATAGAGGCAATTTGAAAGGTAAACATAGCAGTCAACATCAGCTCTGCTTAGCAGGGACTTGGACCTCAACTCTTTCTTAGAGTGCCTTCTAAGGGATCCTGTAGAATACAGGGTTGCCTGTTTTTCCATTTGAGTAAATTCTCATTTTCATTGGTGCACAGGAAGCCTGATAGGAGCAGGAATATGCTCCAGTTAATTTGTGTGATTTGATATATAGGTTTTCATAAGGTTCAAACAAGCCACGGGAGGTCAAACAGTGCATTGGTGAGAATCGGTGTACTTGAGTTGATAAGATGAGCAGTAACATTTTTCCACAGTGTACGAAAGAGGATGCTATCAGTGCAGCACTGCCATTATAGCAGCTTGAGTGCTCACTGCTGCTGTGGGTGTTTTCTTCCCTTTACCTCTCTTATTCCCAAGATGACAGCAGCAGCCACATTCAAAAGCTCTTATCTCCAGTCTGCAGATGGGGAAGAGAAGCGTGTGGTATGCTAAGGGTGAAATTTTCAACAGAGATTAGGAAGTTGCTTAGGTGCCTAACTCCTGTTTTCAGGAGTGATACAGGGCCTTTTTAAAGCAGCTGATCTGTTCACAAGAAACTAATCTACTTAGTTACTGCAGGAAACATGCAGCTTTATATTAATCATACAACAAAGAGGATGAAGGGAAAGTTCCACAGAACAGACAGGAAACAAGAGACAGGGAAGAAAGCAGCTCTATCCCTTATCTCTTCGGGCAACTGGCTGATTCCCTGTTGACCCCTTTCTTATTCCTAGCTTATGAACAAAAATATATTTATGAAGATTTTTTTTTTTCAGATGGCAGGGGTTGCTTTCCTTTACATTACCTTTTACTCTCTGCGTGTCTCAGCTCTATAGATTCTCCCAGTGTTTGGTGTTGCCAGAAGGCTGAAATCCTCCTAACTTCCTTCAGAACACCATTAGTAGAAGTACAGGACTCTTGAACTCCATGTCACTTCATAAGCAAACCCTGTCCTGACATTTCCTTAGAGTTCAAACATTAGTGTAATGCTCTTTGAATAACAAGGGTCCAGTTTCCTCCAGAATGATACACGGCCTGCTGGAGAGAGCAGATAGCTCATGAAACAACTGATACAGGTCAGGTTCTTTTGGCTTAAGTCTTTCTTTGGAGTGATACACACAAACTGATTTTGAAAAGCTTATTTTACTGTTCTCTCACCATCTTGGCTTAAGATTAAATCTGAATGAGTTCTTGTCATCCTTTTCACTCAAAACTGGTGAAGGTCTGCTCTTGACACAGCTCATGGAGTTAGACAGCATCTAAAAAAGGAATTGACTTGTCCAGACTGTTTTTAACTATTTATTCACTTCACTCTTAAAAAAATGTAGGACCTGGAACAGGGGTGTTTGATAATATTTTGTTCCACTCTTATTTCAGGGGAGCTTGTCGCGGGTTCGGTTCGGTAACCAGGCGGAAACACCAATTAAGTGTAGTGGTTTAACTTTAGATTTTAGTACATACTTACTTTTTTGTGAGATAAGAATTAGGACAAAGCAAAAGCAGGCACAACTTACAGCCTATTAATGAGTTTATTAACAGATTTAAAAGACAGAAGGAAAAAAACTTGCTGTGGTGTAGTACATCTCTTCTATGAATCTCACAGTTTTTTACACTGCAAGCCATAGATCATCACATGGGGTTATTAAGGATGAATTACGTTGCCCTAAACATGAAGGTTTTTCTTGCCCCCAGTCTCTTAAAAGGTTTTTTTTCTCTTTGCTTCTAAGCAGCCCGGCATGGGCACTTTACAGCCTTCACAGGCCACACATGAATGTCCATCCCCACATGTACTTTAAATGGTTTAAAGAAATGCACAGTTCGATATTACAGTTCCTTACCACGGCCTGATAGAGATATTTTAAACTGTGCGCGGATAACGCAGCACCGCCCTCTCTTCTCCTCTGGAGCCATCTTAGCTC
>VZTI01005802.1:0-35952 GCA_013397865.1 Struthidea cinerea | reverse complement strand
AGCTGGAAAGGAAGGCTAAATCCCGCCTTCCCGCGTGGTTTAAATATGGAAATTTAGAGAAGCGTTATTGGTTTAAAAGGTTGCCTGTCAATTCAGGGTCAACCCACTACAGAGCTTTAGAGTCTGGGTAATGCCTGTGACTGGCCCTCCAGACCATATTTAAGAAAGATTTGTCTGAGCTCTCTGCTGGAGATTGGTTGGTTGTCAAGGTTTTTCTGCATCCCCTGGAACACACAGCTGCCACTAACACAGACATGCAGAGTCTATCTCATGGCAAAATTCAGGCATCCATGAGAACAAAGGGTCACCAGGATTAAAAGCTGCCATATCTAACACTGCACATGCTGCTTTCTCCAGCTCTGTACACTTATCAGCTGTGGCTTTCACACACACAAAGCCATGTGGCTGAAGTGCAGATAACTCATCTTGTCCAGAGAGTTAAAGATGACTGCAGTGCTCCACAGCCCCTGTTTGTGTCACAGCTCTGCTCCGCTGCTCCTGCCCTCACCCCAGGAGCTCACAGCACGTGCTGCTGCCTTTGAGACAGAAAAGAAGATAGAGAGGTGAAAACATACCCATTTTTTGCTATTTTTCATATTATACTACAAAACTCTCCCAACTACACAGGATGAAGACAAGATTCATGCTTTTCCCAGATCTGTATATGGCAAACTGTGTTCCACATGACTGAGATTCATTCAGATGTCATGAGCTTGTCTTTCATGGAAACAAGTTTCGTCTTTTCCTTGGTCCTGTAGCCTAACTCTGTGCTTTAGTCCCAAAGGAGCACGCACTGTTTCCTGACAGTCCTACCTACCTTCAGTTTTCCCAGTGCCAGCTCTAATGATGGCAAATACTCAGCATCACTTCTGGTTGAGACCATTGTCAGTCCTCGCTGGAACAGCCTGGATAGGCATGTTTTCCATGGCTGTATAAAAAAATCCCAGAGGTTAATGACAGTCTAGTGATAATTCAGCACTTTCCTTACAGCACCCCATTTCATTCCGTTCCTCTCTAACCAAGCTTGCTGGTATGCAGTAGATTTGCACAGGTTAAACCAAGTTGTCTTTTTCTGGACTGCTTATCCCAATCAGTTTCCTCTGAGGTAATAAACAATTCTGATTTTAGATGTGACTCCTGACATTCACATTATGCCCTCAGCCCTTCTTCAGAAGAGCTGAATACACATTCAGGAGTTCTTGAAGTGTGTGCTTTGTAAGGAACTGAGATTGAAATTTCCTAGTGATTTTGTATTTTTCCTAGAGTTTTTTTTTATTTTTGCTTTTGCAAAGTCAGGTTTACCAGAAGGAAGACAGGACTTAATCAGTGAGTCAGTGCTGAATTTACAAATTCTTCTCAATTCATCCACCTCTTGCTTTCCACATGTAGCCTAATCACACAGTAGCAGAAGCTTCTGTACTTATATCCATCATTCCTCTGCTACAGGCAAGAGCCAACCTTACACCCCTTTAGCATCTGGCATGTATCAGCTCCTCTGTGTGTTTCAGCTTTGAAACCTAAAATGCTCAGAGCTTTTTTCACCTTTAGGGCCTTGAGTTCATACCCTTTAGCTAGAAATATTCTTTGATGTGTATTTTAGCATTTTCTGGCTAAATACCCTTGCTTGAGGCATTTAGTTATGTTTGATTCGGAGACATTTTAATTTAAATAACTGATTAGATGTTAACTCTCCTGTGACAGAAGCACACATTAGGAACCAGGGCCCATTCTATTATGCCTCTGCATTTTCATTCCTTTGAGCTGTTCTTGCTATGTGGGTGCAAATCTTAAGTCATTCAGTGCTTACAGTGCTGTTGTTAATCATTCTGCTTTAAGGCCTCTGCAGCACTTCTAATTTTGTTTACAGATGCAAAGAGGTGCCTGAGCTCTCACCTTCTGTTGCTAAAGAAAGTGTTACAGGAAGTTAAGGAAGTCTTAAAACTCAAATATGTATATGTGCCTTTAAAAATTTGACCCCAAGAGCTTGTGGCCCACAGAACAGCATCCCCATGCTTCCAAAAAACCGTCATGATGTGTACATTTTGTGGCAATAAAAGATTGGCACTTCACATAGGAACATTTGGAAATGACAGAAGGAACACACCTTTAATGCTGGTACTGAGATACATGTGATTGCTAAGAGGCCACAATCACCCTGGTAAACTTCAGGGTGTTTTAAGGAACAAGAGGTACTTCCAGACATGCCTGAGCCCTCAAAACATCTCTATTGCCTTGGGACCTTGATTAGGGAGGAACCAGTGCTCCTGAATTGTGACATATCAGTCCTGCTTAAATTACTTAATCCCACTTATCAGTTGGGATAAAGTCAGACCTAACAGATTTATCAAAGTATAGAAATCCAAGACTCAGTTGGGATAAAGTCAGGCCTAACAGAGTTATCAAAGTGTGGAAATCCGAGTACGATGTTTGGAGATGAACTTGGAATGAAATAAATCTCCATTCAGAAATGTGCTCACCACCACATCTAGATATTAAGCTGTTGCATGATAAAAGTGCCTTGTTAAAAGGTTGTTGCACAATACTGCAGCATTCAGTGATGGAGGTTTTGTCGGTTTTTTCCCCCAAACATGAATAACTGCCTACATTAACAGGCAGTTTTGCATGCATGGTTCTGATAGAATTTGCTGAAAAAATCCCTGAGAAAATACTTGACTGACCAGACAGATTGCTTTCCAATGATGTGATGTGCTGTCAGTCTCCCGAGGAACAAGACTTCCGTCTGATAGCTAGGGGACGGTCACATGCTGTCAAATGTTTGTCACATGCAAAAGGATAAGGGGAAGGGTTGCAAAAATTATCTCAAGTAGAATCTGAGAGCCGGTGTCGCGTTTGGGGAGAGACAGAAGCAGAGTTAATAACACGGTTCTATTTCTTACCTGATAAAGTACCATTGTTTCTTTGTCTATTAATTTTCTTTCACTCATCATGTGGCTTTTTTTTTAAAGGACAAAAATGGGATAAAAATGATAGTTTCAGAAGTTTGCTGTCTAGTTTTTCATCCAATATTATGTTTAAAAAAGTTATTTGCCTGTATGTAAAATATTCAGAATACATTAAAACTGCAAAGTGTATGTATTCCAAATGTTGCCATGCTTCTTTACAGTGATTTATAGACAGCCTTGCCAGTTACGTTTTTCTTCCCCTTTTCAAAAGAGAAATAGCAAAAGCAAAAAACAGCTAAAAACTCTTGTTCTGAATAGACAGGCATTGTTTACTGAGGCTATGTAATTTCCTTTTTCTTTTTTTTTCCTGTGTGATTTTTCCTATAGGAGGCACACGTAAGGTACCAGTGTGGCTTGACTGATTCTGTGGGCAAGTGACAGCAAGAGAAGCTCAGTGCTGGGATTTGTATCCCCAGGTCACAGAGGAGGAAACCTGAAACTCAAAAAAAACCTCTGAATATCCTTTGGGTTTGTACAGAGGCTTTTTAATTGCAAATTCAAATGGTCAGCTCAATTAAATTTGTAACCCCAGGACGAGTATTCATGGTCCATTTGAAATTCTTCTGACACATTCAAGTTAAGGCCAAAAAAAAAAGTAGATTAGTAACAATATTTTAGCAAGTATTAGCAAATTAGCAGAGCCTGGTTTTCTGTTTGATTTCTCACTGCAGTGTCTAGTAGAAAGGAATTAATTAATGATTTAAGTGCTTTAGCATTATTTATTTTAAAGATTTGTAGCAAAAGCCAAGATGTGTGGGTGTCAGAAACTGAACATCTCTGGGGCAATTTGTCAGTTTAGCTCATCTTTATCCCACCAAGGGCCTTACAAGGAGTGCTACACCTGTGAAACCGTTGATAATATCTGTACAAATCCACTGACTTCAATGAAACATATTTTCCACAAGTAATTCCTTATAAGAATGCTCAAAACAGCAGAGTTGGAAACCAAAACAGTAAGTTCTTTGAGTCTCCTACCTCAACTGAAATATGCAGGAAATTTCTGGTGGGATGCAAATTAAACAGAGAGCGCTCTCTGTTCTCTAGGAGGAGAAAAAAACTGAATTCTGAAAGGCCAAGAAGAATCCTGCCCTCAGGCTTGCTTCCTTCCAAATTTGATTTCTTGCTGTTTCAGATAAACTTAGAATAAGTATCTAAGTTATTGGATGTCCATAAAAGGTCATCCTTTTGAATGTATTTGATATTTACAGAATTTTCATACGTGGTTTGGTTTTTCCTGTGCTCTTTAGTACTGCTGATATGCCTTGCGCATCGCTCCGAGCACACTAATCCACTCAATGGAAATGACATATTTCTGATGTCAGTAATTGCATTGTTCAATATCAAGTGCAATGATCTCTGGAAATATTTCTGTTTAAATACCAACTACCACTCTGAAATGTCAAAATTTTAATTAGTTTCTGTTTAGAGAACTCATGCCAAGTGTACCCAAAGTGGATCTTGTTTCTCTACCTCACAGAAGGTCCATTCCGAACCCCAATGAACTCTGCAGGAGTTCTTACCTTTTCAAAGCAGGTAGGATCAAGACCATCACGTCTTTGCAGTCCCAGGACATTCAGTGCTTTCTCTGCTTTTCTAATTCAGGTAACATTTTCATGTGGCTGCGATTTTCAAGCCCAGTGGATAAAAATTAAAAACAGTAAGAAGCTTATTTGTGCACTCGGAAGAACTCAACGCTGTGCAATTGTTTGGAAGTTTGGATTGCCTATTCATGGCGAATAGCATCTGTGCTCAATTACACTCCATCCATCAGGAGGCAAGGCCTTCAGAAGTAATGAAAGCATCTAAGAGATGGCTTGCACTAGAGAGTAATTTCTCAAACAGGCAGACAATTGGGTTGATTCACAGGTACTGGAGAAGGGAAAATTTTCCAGATGAAATGGATATTATTTCATGAAACGTCTCAGGATTTCACAGAAAGAAGGGGAGTATTATTACCAATTATTCTCTATAAAATGAGTTTGGTAACACACCATCATCTAAAAATGAAAAGTGAAAGGTTGCTAAATTGGATATTTAGATTTTGCTAATGAGAATGGAGGAAGTTGATGAATGTTGAATCACTCCTTGGCAGTTTTTAAACAAAGATTATCAGTCATTCTCTTTTATGAACTGACAGATGATGGTTTGTGTTGAAATTAAGCTTCTGACTTTTGATCAAGCCTGCTGAAAATAGCATTCTGCTGCCTAAACTGCATGTTCTGTTATAACACATTGCACTGAGAGTCATGGGATGATAATTTGGGATGCTCTGCAATCCTCTGCCTTTTTGAGGGTTTTGAGGTTTTTTGTTTGAAGCGTATATGCCATGACATGGCTGCATCACATTACCCAACAATGAATTTAAATGCTTCAAAACAAAAATATTGCTATTTAGTATTCTTTTGTTTGCTTAACGCTGTCTCGAGAAAATACGTGGTATATGTCCACGCTGAATTTCGTGTACCATGTTAAAATCAGACAACTGCCTTGCCAGATATTACCTGACCAATATTTATCAATGATAATCACCTCAAAGGTGTTGCAGAGCTTGATTAAAGAGGTAGAGACCTACCAGGACATTCACACTTTGGGATGCTACCGAGGGAAATCAAGGCTCTCGATTCCCTCTCATCAGTGCCAGACAAATTGATGTCCTTTGTAGAGGTATGTTCCAAATACAGCCATTAGTTCACATTTTGGATAATAATATTCAGGACAGACTCCATTCTTAGTTAAAAATTTCCTCTTGGAATTATAATCTTTTTTAGTAGCTTGTGAAAAAATAGATGTTCTGTTTCAGCAATCCATGTTGAATTTGTGTGGCCTTTCCATCTCCTAAAAGCAGGGCAGTGGAACACTAAATTAGCCAATCTGGCATAGCAGACAAGACAGGATAAAGATGATATTCCCTCCTGAGCTGGGAAGCAGGTGGATTTCTCCTGCCCTCAGCTGCATCAATGCTTATTCCTTCCTTGTGACTCCTTTCCTTAACATGGAATTTGCACTCTCCAGATAATAACCAGTGTGATGAGCTGCTTAAACTCCTTCCCTCACTTCCCCCATCACTGGGGTTTGTCATGGTTGGACTTCAGTCTGAAAGGAGCATCTGGTTATAACTAAAAATCTCAGAGATGCTATATATGCAGTTTTTTAAAAAGCATGTGCTCTTTCTTGTGTGTTCTGCATGTCCATACATGACTGTGGAAAGATTATAAGAAGGTAGAATTGAGGAGAAGTTTTCCTGCAAGGAGGACGGAGCTGCAAGGCACAAGTTTGGAGATTGCTCTCAGGATTTTTGGAGCAGACTTTGTGGATGTAGGCAAATGCACAAGATTATCTGGTGGGCTTTGTGTGTTTCACTGTTATTGACGAAAGAGGAAAGAAAATACTGAGGCTACTCATTCATTTGTAGGAAATACAAGATAAACAGTCCAAAAAGTGCTTTGGTTACTAGTCAAAAGGACAAATGAGAAGGAAGCAATTAGCTGGGTAATCAGATTGGGATACTTTGTTGGTGTTTTCTGCAGGAGGACACTGGAAATGTTCATTTAACATCAAGCATCCAAAGATAGTGTTAATTCTTATTTCATCAGCAGGCACAGAGTGATAAAGCTGCCGATGATCTAAGCTAAGAAGTGAAAGAAAGAGATTAAAATGTCTCAGAAAAACAATCACATAGTAATTGTGAAAGAAAAATCATAACCCATTGACCGAATTTGTATAAGAGCTAATAGTTCTGCTCATTTACACTGAGAGTTAATCCAGTGTTTTCCATTACTAGTCTGAAAACTTGCATGACATACAAGAATCCTAAAAGTTTGTCTGCCTTTTTTTTGTTGTTATTGTTATTTGTACTACTTTTCAGCATCTGAAATGGCAGACCTTTGACTTAATTTAAGATTTCTGAGCACAGATGTCCTACAAATAATACACAAAAAAATCGTCAGAGTGAAATAATTTATTTCCTTTGGATACCATCCTGTCTGTGCCACATTTAACAAAAGAACTATCACCCACTGAAGTATTTTCATATATCCACTAGGAGATTTAGCTAGGCAAGATAATAATTGCTTTTCTTCCACCTCTAAAATAGAAGATTTTTTTTTTAAACTGAAATATGAAATCAAGTGTGCAAACTAGATGGGTGCTGTTAAAAAAAATCCCATCAGGCTGGATATGGCTCCCTGTCACATTGCTTGGTCAACAATAATTTTCACAGTGAAATTCTTACATCTTCACAATGTTCCATCATCCCACCACCTCCTACATCTTCTTTCTCTTGAAATAGATGATACACCAGAAGCTTTCCACAGTGAGACTAATTTCTGCAAATCAGCCAATGGCCCAATGTCTGATGCACACAAGCGCACTGGGTACAATGGAAAGCCTTTTCCTTGAGAATTTATTAGAATGTTGAGTGGAAGAGTTAACAGCAGGTCAGGTGTTCCAAGTGGGACAGCTGTTTTCCTGAAAGTAATCTTGCTGGCCCCTGTGCTGTTGTTTGGGAACAGACCCACGTTCTCAGGAAGGTCCTGCGTGGTGGTTGACAAACTCTTCATTCTGTGATTTTTCATTCTCACCATAATGTGGGGTTTTTCCAGAGTTCTTGAGTTAGTAGTACCCTGATTTATAGCCCCACAGTATGAGCATTTTTGAAGGTATGGACAAAGACTGTTCTGGATGCTTTCTATGGAAAAAGGTGTTTTGGGGTTTTTCTTAAACTATTTAAAGAATGGCAAATCATAGCGGAAAATGCCAAAATATAGGATATCCAAAAGAAATTTAGCAGAGAAATTTTAATAAGAGATCCCTATTCTGTGCTCATGGATGGTCTGTCTGATCTTGTTCCTTGCATTCAGCTAGAGCTAACTACTGTTGTTTCTTCACTTCATTATTCAGTTCAGCATTGTGCCTGTACTTCACTAACAAAAAGTCCTCATGGAGAACAATGTTTTCCATAAACATAATAGACTAAATCCTTGGATTTAGCATTTTGTTCTTCCCAAGTTGCAGCCTGCAGAAGCAAGTCCCAGACAGTGCTCCCCAGAGAGCCAGCAGGTAACTTACCTATTTTTCAAAGCTAGGTCATGAGAGGTACACATTCATTATTGCCCAATTTAGAAGCAAATTTTCTGGTCCTTCTGTTTAACTGAGTTTACCCTTGATCTTGGGCTGCTTACCTTTTTTCTGAATATAAGTAGTAATTATTTTTGTTCTTGTTTGGAAAAAAGAAAAAAGAAAGGATATATCTTAGGAAACATTAGAAATGCCCCTCTGTATTTTGTTTCCTTCTTTTGGAGTGCTCCTGCTGAACTCCAGGTGAACTGGTGAGAGGGATCTGATTATGTTCTTTTCCATGTACAACTGGTTTTTTTTGTTTTGAGGGAAATGGCATCCATTTATCCAGAGAGCTCTATGTGGGCTCTTGTCAGTGAGCACATTCTACAGTCAGGAAAGGAGCCAGACAGGTATTTGTATCGTTTCTAGGAACAGCTTCACGGAGAGCTCTCGTAAACACAGCTCCTGACAGTGCGGAGTAGCACAGACACGAGAGCAGCAGGCTGCTGATTAATGAGCTGTTGAGTGGTGGTGGATGCCTGTGAGTCTGCTGCACATCTCTGGAAGTGTAAGATAACCAGGTCTGCAGTGATCAGCACACCTCTCACACGTCGTCGTTTGATCTCTAAACTGTTGGAAGTGTAGGCAGCAAACTACAGGTTACAGGCATCTTGAGATGTGCTTGGGCACGTATTTCAGGAATGCAGGAAAAAAAGTGTAGCCAGTGCCCTCCCAATAAATACATCTGCTCTTTGTTTATGGAGCTCAGAGCAAGGACAATCTCTCTCTGTATACACTAAGATCACATGGTTCATGGAAAAGCTGGAGCCAGTGGTCCCAATATAAGTCCAAGTTGGCTAGATCAGAAATATGACATTTGATTACAGGAAGAAGTATTACATAAATTGATAGAGCATTGAACAGACTTATGGCTGTCAGCTCAGATGATTCTGGAACAGTATATCAGAGAGAGATAATTGTATAATCGTGAGGCTGAAAGCAGCAAACCCTCTCATTGCCTGTGCTGGCTGCCTTGGCCCCGTGGGAGATCCTCGCAGCAATTTGAGAATAAAGGCATTATATCAGCATCACTCAAGGAGATGAGAGCCGACATCTATTGCTCCTTTAAGCAGCTGTTGTATTCCATATCCATCAGAGGATCTCCATGGTGCTTTAGCTTGAAATTTAAATCAGGAAGTGTCCAGCTACTAACCTTGCCTATGGATGTCAGCTCCAAAGGATCCAGGAGGAGATTTGGTAAGAGTTAAATATTTTAAGCCTGAGTGTTCACATAAGAACAGTGTAACAGAGTGGCACAGAGTTTGTAAATACCACAGTGGGAATGCTTATTAATAGAGCACACTTCTTCAGCTGAGATTAGAGAGAGAAAACTATTAACTGCTATTTTTAATAAACTAGTATCTGCATAAGATTTCCAGGCTACACTGGTACAAAAGTGGATTGTTAGTACATTTTCCAGGAACTGGACCAATAAAGGAATTAATAAAGCAGCACATCATTAAGTAGACTCTAGCTTCAACTCATAAAAGACCATTAGAACAGACTAATCTAATTTTCTTCATAATAGAAAACATAGAACTTGCAAGAAATAATTTTAATGGAAAGATACTTTTATAGAATCCACCACTGCTGCTGGTTATTTGTTTGAATGATTGATTTCCTTCGACATTTAAAAATATTGCACTCTATTTCTAGTCTAAATCATGTTTCAATTTTCAGCACAGCTTCTTTCAGATTAAGTAATCACTTTTACAAGACTTTTTTCAATAAGAAGGTATACTTAATTGTAATAAGCTCATCTTTTAGCATGATCCTTGGGTATTTTGACCCCCACTATAGTGTTATAAGCATTTATATCTGTTCATTAATTCCATAGCTCTGCTCTGCACCAGCTGCATTATCTGCCCCTGAAACACACTGAAGGGTCTGAGAAGGATCTTGCCAATGGCTGCAAAAGAAACTAACCTGTCACACGACAACAGAAGCTGCATTCTCAGAAACTGAAGGCTACTTTAAAGTTAGAATACAGTCAGAAGAAATTATCTATTTATGCAATGGCATTAGATGCTAGAATGATTGCTGTTTAACATATTTATGTGTGATGGAAAAGAGATGAACGGAAAGCTTTCTGATGACAGAGAGTATCAAAACTGAGGATGGCATTGTTCTACCATCTCACAGCGCCAAGCAAGGAGCAGCTGAAATTCAGTATTGATCAGTAAAAAGCCATGCACACAGGGGAAAGCAAACAAACAAATAAACAAAAAACCTTCATATATATCATGGTAGTTCTAAATATGCCATTATTGAAAGAGAATTATAAGCTTATCTGTAGCTTCCTGTAAATGTTAGCTTGGTCTTAGTTAGTGGGCAGGACAGTGAAGGTGTTAGGAAATGCTGAAAAAGAAGAGACGAAGCATCACTGTACAGCTCCATGTGGTTTTGGGGATCTGACATTTCAACTTATTCTACGAGTCTGCTCACCTCACTCTAGAAAAGCATATAATAACCTAGAAGAACACAGAGAATAATAATTAGTGGTACAGAATACCTTCTGTATGCAGAGGAAGTGGAATAAAGCAGACTCTATAGCTTGGGAATTAAACGAGTGCAAATGGTTATTATGGAGGCCTATACCATCCTGAATGACACAGGGCGAGTCTTGAGGGAATGATTATTCACGGTCCAAAGGACATAAAATAAGGCACATGAAATGAAATTATCAGGAGGACAGCTGATATTGAATGAAGGCAACTTTTTTGTTATATGCATAATTAAGTTGAGAAATTCACACACCGATTTTTTTAAGATGCCTCAAGTTTTGATCCGTTCAAAATGATTAAATAAGTGATGGAGAGTTGGATAATTGTGATACCATTGAGGCAACTGTCAGTTTGGGAACTGCTGGAAGCTTAGAGGCAAGGAAGGGATTGCTCTATCAAGGTTAAAATACTTCTGAGCCTCTGTGAGTTGCTATTGTTAAATGCCAAATACTGGGTTAAATGAAAGTTTCATCTGACTTTTACAGCCAGCCCAATAATCTTTAGATGTCTGGTGCAAATTCAAAATTCTAGTGTGCAGTCCATCTGCCAAATTAAGTACTATTTCAGCTTGTATGGAATATTTCTCTGTTTAAATACATTATTGTAACCTTCTTGGTTACAACGTGACACCAGAGCCCAAATCCTCGTGAGCTCCAGGGAGAAATTTTCCAGAAATTCAGTCCTTTATCTAACTATTGGTTGTATCTGAAGCCCAGGTTAGTTGTACCTTTATTCTACCCAACTTCATATTCAGGCTGACTGATCCATGAGTATTCATGGCTGCAGCAAGTCTAGAAAAGATTTCCTTTTAGTCTGGCTCTGGTCTGGACTTCCATGGCATTTAAGCAGCCATGATCTGGGCTGTGTATCTGTGGGCAGACCATGCCCACTGTGTATCCGCATTTTGAAAATCCAATAATGCTGCATGTTGTCCCTTATCTATTTGAAGTTTAATCATTAATCATTCAGTAGCCTTCTCCAGTAAGTGTTCTGATTACCCACTTGCCCCTTTTGCACTGCTCGAACCCAAACTATATTGTTTGTTCACAGCTTTTTTATGTTAAAATAACTAGAAGGAATACAGACAGCCCACAATGTGGTTTGGGTTTTTTTAAAAAATATTTATTTCAGTATTATTTTCCTGTTTAAATCATGGTAGGAAAGCAAAGAGTAGCTTGCGTACAGCTGTGGTCTTGTCTCTGCTCTGCCTTTGTACTATTGACAGTTTTGGATGGTTTTATTGGACTATGAATGGGAAAGATCTGATGTTGGTTTGCACTGTCGCTGTGTATTCAAATTGTATGTATTTCTGGAGGTCCCACACGTATCCCTCACTAGTACATTGAACCTCGTGGGGAAAACTGGTTTGCTCGCTAATGAGTTGTAACTCATACCTTTTAGGTGTGATGGACAACAGCAGGACGTCTCCACTGAAGCTTTTTGGTTTCTCCTCTACTCATATTAGTATTTGCTACTGTTACGTACTTTAAGATCATGTGTCCTGTGGGGAGTTAGATCTGTTTATCTCAGCCTTAAAATTCTACCTATTGAGTGAATGTAGGAGAGATTATCACATTTATGATAAGAGAGCAAACACTTTTTTACAGCATTAAGTTCTCTGTTAGCTCTCAAAGACATGGATAAAGATGCAGAAGGGCAAATAAAATCAGTGATGTTAATGGGATTGCCTGCCACTCTTTGGAAGTTTAGTGAAACTTTTTGAATGTGCTTTACCAATATGTTGGGGGGCAAAAAATACAGTGGGGAATGAAGATGTGCTCTTCACCAGTCTGCAGTCAGTGAAATTAGTGTATTCTCTCTGACTGACATGAGTGAAGACCCAATCTAATTTGAGGGCCTGTCCCAAAAATTCTTGAGACATAAAAGCAACAAACTGCTGCTGACTCATAAAGAGTGTTCTGCTACCAAAGAAAAAAGAAAAAAAAAAAAAAAGGCTTTTGCACGGCAACAGCAGTAGTTGTGATGGGCAATGATAAAAGGAGAAAAAAATACCTTCCGGATACTTACAGTTTCAAAGTATCTCAAAGATTACATCAGATCGCGTTGCTCTTTCCCATTCTAAAACTTCAGTGTCTCCTACAGACTCTGCTTAAGCTGAAGTTTCTGTTTGATGAAGTTTCCAAGAGTTCAGAGGCATGATACTGACTGTGAAGAGTTACCAAAAAGAAGTTAAATGTTGCCCTTTGCCCACAATATGCTTCACACTGATACCAGTGAGAATTGTTCCTATGTGTGAATATCTGAATGCCTGTTTATAGCTAACAGATCAGAATTCATAACCTCAGACCTCCCCAGCTGGAACTGGGGTTACTGTCTGGAGCACTTTATTTTAATGACTACATGTCTTCATAACTGAATTCGGGACTGTGAGCACTTTATTGTGTTGGAAAAGACTGATGTTAGTGCTTTTGAAAATTATTTCAGGAATACTGAATAGCAAAGGCTGAGAGGAAAAAAAATCACTTTTGAGAGGCCAATCCTTTGATCATCCTGTTGTCCCCATATGCAATCAGCCGAGGCAGGGGAAGCTGGAGAGGCTGGCTCAGTGTTGGGGTCAGAACTGCTCTGAGCTGGCAGGCGGCGCCTGACGGATGCTGTCAGGGATGACAGCGCATCCTGGATTCCCAGCTTCGGCTGGAACAGTCAGTGGGGAGCTGGACCAGCCTGGCAGAGCCTCATCACTGCCAGGGGAAGCAAGATTTTGTCTAATCACTTCAGTTTGACGGACAGCCATGGTGCCACGGGGGCCCTTCCCTCAGCAGGAGCGGCACAGAACTAATGTGGAGATGCATTAACTTGTCTGACCTGCAAACAGAGAATGAGGCTGAGAAGGGAAATCCCTGCTCAAGAAAAATGCGTAGTCTGCTGTGTTGCACAGAAGATGTTTGAATATTCATTAAGCGTGCCTAGGATTTTATGTTATTAATTGAGATCTTTGGGATTTTTTACCTTATGTTTCTCCTGTAAGTCCTGTGCCTAATTTAGATGGAATATGCCATATATTATGGAAAGAAAGTCTTTCTAAAACCCATCCTGGCCTTTTATCTGTGGTAGGAAAGTCAGTGACTGGAAACACTTGAGCTTCTGACTGTTTCTTAGCTATTTTCAGGTGTCAGAGTAGGGGATCATAAAATGTGACCTTATTTTCATGTAGCACAGTGTATGCATTCTGTAAAGCTGGTAAAACAAAACCCCATCAATCCTTATTGAAATATCTACCTAGAGCTTTGACTTTCACATCACAAATGCTGTTTAAAAGTTAACTTTTCAATTATCCAGTTAAGGCAATGATAAAGGCCCAGAAGTAATGACCACAACACAGTAGGAAAAAGGTTGCTTTTTCAGTTCAAAAATAATCACATTTCAAAAACAATTGTTAAAATCACTTACTGAATGTGATATGCCATGTAACTTTTCTTTCATTTGACTTGCTCTCAGACTATTTTTTGAGTGGATGAAGGAAGACATTATCCTAGCACAAGGAACCCAAGGGAATTATCAAGAATGTCAGTGTCCCTCTTGCCGTTCTAAACCCGAGGGAACCCACAGCCTTGTAAGTCTATTTTATACACATACTGATGGTATCACAGTCACAAATGTCCATATTCCTCTTGCCTGGTTTTAGAATTGGTTAAATAACACCAGCAGTTCAGAGTCTTCTGTCCTGACATCCAAGCAGAGGTCCTACTCTGCTGTGTCCACCTTAGAATGTCAGTTCCTTGATTCCCTTGTCTCTTTTCCAGAAAAGGCAGTGAAGGTGCTGAAATTCAAAACTAATGAAGCAAAAGAAACCGGACGTTAGTAGCCACTGTTTAATACTGCCAGAAGTAATATCTTGTGAGGTTCTTCCTGAGGTCACAGAGGAGAAGAAGTTCACTTCCATCTGGCTGTCTAGCGAAATCCCAGCTGTGCAGACCTCTGCTTCATTATATCCCGTAAGCACTGCAGGACTGCCTTACCATCTCGTCTTACACCCCAAGGATCTGGATGAGCAACCCTTCACCAAAGTTCGTATCTTGCAAAGCACTGCCTTAAGTAATCCTTGTCTCCGAGCATTACACAGCTCCCCCCAGCAGGAGTGCATGCCACCCTCAAAAGGACAGAGGCAGGGCACTGTAACAGACAGCTGGGGACAGTGTGAATGGGGAACTGGTGGCAAGGTCTGGCTGAGGAAGCACCTGTGAACACTGAAAAGTGTTAGCAGAGAAATTTCCCAGCTTTCTGCAGCACTCTGTGAGAGCTCTGTTTCTCACAGAAACTATGAAAAACAGTGCTACAGTTTTGTAAGCAAACTTTCTCTATCTTGCACCTGCAGTTGTTGTGTAGTATTGTTGTGATATTGTCTGGGAAAAATATTCTGAAAGGTTTTAGCCAACCGGTATGGGAGGCGGATGGTCGGTGACCAATGACCTTATGCCATGCTGGCGACCCAAGTTATATAAACTGATTTATAATTAAATAAATGAGTTATTACTGCTCCTGAACTTGTGTGTCGTTCCTCACTGTTAGTGCCCGAACAGCGACAAGCACCAGAGGGAGAAACAGCAGGGAAGAGGTTCTCAGAATGGCTGCTGTTAACCCACCAGGGCCAGTGCTAACTCACACCTTCAGAACTCCAACACATCCCCTCCACAGTCTCATAAGGCACCTGGCTTGGAGACAAAGGACTGTGATGACTCCTGAGGATCCCAGAGGTGGGACAGGATGGAGACACTCCTCACTGTCTGCTCCAGAAGCTCTCAGAAACACAAATCCCAAACCTGAACGCTGTTGCAGCCTACCAAGGGCTACAGAGATGTGGCAAGGATTTGACAGCTGCCATCCCTTGTCCTGCCTGTCCTCTCAACAGAACCTGGGCCTTACGTCTGTGCGCAGGAGCACTGGCATGCCTGGCCACCGGCTGGACTGTGTGACCACCCCTGCCCTGACAGCTGGACAGAATTCTTGGGCATCCCAGCACCCAGTGCTGGTGACTACGAGTCTCTCCAAGCCTGAGCAAGGCCTGTTTTGTTTCAGGTTTTAATTTTAAGATCCCATTCCTCTCCTGTAGGATCTCAAGTGGACATTTGCTCTATATTGCTGATACGGTGTTGCACCAGTTTTCCTATGCAGAGGTACACACACACACACACAAAAAATCAGGAATGTGCTTAATTGTGTCTGTTTTAAATGGGGAGAATCCATACCAGGACCCCAAGATCTGAGTAGAAGCTCTTCTTTAGAGCCAGTCATTCAAAACTTTCCTCTGAGGACCCTCCCAGCCATTTACCAAATACTTTAAAGTTATATGGTCCAAAGCACTTTTGGCAGTGCATGCATGTATACATTTACTAAAATGTGTATATTCATTTAATTCTTGCCAACTTCCGCCTTATTAATGAAACCCCTGTATGCCGAAACAATGGCCTTTATATTATCAATTCAAGGATTCACAAAACAGATGGTGGAGACAAAAAAAAAAAAAAGGAAGAAGGGAATAAAAAAGACAACAAGTGAAATCCCAGCTTGTCTGGCCACAAGGACCAAAGCATACTTATCAGAATAATCCTGGAAAGCTGGCTGGGGTAGCAAAACCGTATGGGCTTAGTTGTGTTTCAGCTCAAGGGTACTGTGTAACCTATTAGCATCTCCTCTTCCGCTGCTGGTAAATAGTGTGCAGAAAGCTGTCTGGTGGTGCTGATGAGGCACTTCACATTAGGGAGCGAGGATCAGGATTCACAGGATCTGTGCTGTTTGCAGGATTCAGGATTCATACTGGTGCTGAATAGAAGTGACGTAAAGGGAAGGAAAAGTAGTACCAACGTGGCTGCAACAAAGGTGCTTAACAGATGTAAACAAGAGAAATTCTGTGGGTTTAAGCAGCAGAAGAGACACAAAAACAGTTTGTGACAGAAAGCTTATCTGTTTTTCCAAGTCCATTGGTTGCTTCTGTTGCAAGGAATTGCCTTGTTATTAAACTCTGCAAGAAATTAAAGAGGAAAAAAGCCTTAAACTGTCATTAATCCATGTGATTGTTTCTCTAAGTCTTGGAGGAGGCTTCTGAACCGGCCTTAGAAAGGATTCCTACTAGCTTTCGTCCTTAATCCTGACTCTAAGAAATTGATTTGCGCATTCTCGTTATTCTTTCTTGTTAAAATAATGCTGACTTTCATATTGCTTAAGCAAGAGAACTCCAGAGCAGTAATTTTCTGGGGTTTATTTATCAAGAACAAGGAGATATGTTCTATATACTTTATATATAGATGAATTATACACTCCAAACCTGTCTACAGATTTCTGCTCCTGGGATATACAATTGAGATGTAGAGTCTGACACTTCATAAATTATCCCATTCAGACAAATATGATAACCCACAGAATAAAGGTATGATACAAGAGTAAAGATGGACTGAAATAAAGTTGGTGACAGAGAAGTTGGAATTAATATTGTAGAAAAATTTTTTACATTTTTCTCACCCTTTGTTCCTCCCAGCTGGCCTTGTCTATTTCTGATGTATTTTTATCCCATGTCTGTTTCCTGCTTTCTAAATCCTGGCTTGAGTGTGAAAGAATAGGAGATGGAGATTTAGACTCAAACCTGTTTGCCAGAAAGGACAGTCCTTGTGGGCAGAGAGACAGCTTACCAATGGATTGCACAACTTTGGCTTTCTCCTGCTGTAGCTCTCATTTCAGGTGAACTTACTGTGGGTTCTGTGCAGTGTGAGAGCAGAATTTATCTGGCCTATTGTGTTATATTAGTGAGGTGCTGGCAGTGTATTCCTAGCACAAATAAAACAAAAATGACATCTTTAATTAGTTTTCTGCCACACCATCCAATATTAAAAATAGTCATTTTCAAATGCATTTGTCACCTTGATATTTTTCTGGGGAGGCAGTTGTTAATAACACTGAAACTATCAGTAACTTTTCAAAGTCCATTTCTTATAGCCCTAAAAAAAAGTCATAAATCAATTATTCTTCAGAATGGTGGAATGAAAAAGACTTGATATTTGTCCGAAGTTGAAACTAAGATATAGCTTATTTGAGTTAGGCCCTACCGGACTCTTGATTGATAGGATCAAAGTCAGAGCAGACCTTCTTTGTCAAGTTCAAAATTTGTCTTTTGACTGCTGTAAAAGTGTTTCCAATGAAGAGCACAAATCTTCTGCCTTGACAGACAGTTGTACACTCCCCGTGCTGCCCCTAGTTGGTATTTTGTTTGACTGGCAGTAATTTTATATTATTGGGATATATATCTGTCTTTGGCATTTAGTGTGTGCACCTTAATTCATTTTATACTGTAGTAATAATTCTTGTTTTGCTTTAAATGCTGCAAAACCTGAACCATTCAGGCAGAAATTTGCATTTGACCTGTCAGGGGCAGTGACTGACATCTGTCATCCCTGCTCATTGCTTCAAGCTTTCTATCTGAAAAATTCAAAAGTAATGGATGTTGTTCAAGGCTGCCAGATGTTGATGCTACCATCAACAGATAAGATGGATCACAGAATAGCAGTTGATATGCACAGCAACTCACAGGAAGGGAATTGTTTAGTTTTATTCTCTTGCTGCTGAAGTATAAAAAATATACAAAATATTTTATATGTTTCACAACTGTGAAATTCAAACTGCTATAAAGCCAGTGAAAGTACTTTTAAAAGAGCTATTAATTTTGGAAAAAAAGGCTCAATTCTCTATACTTATTTCCCAACTTCATTTCCATGAGAAACAAACATCTTCCACTGAGTTCTGGTACTTTCTGCTGCTGGTAGAATAACAGTCTTCAAGCCCCCCCAAAAACTCACACCAAAATAAAAACCCCAAACAAACCAACAAACCAGCAGACCCAACAGCTGTTAAAGAATTAAAAATGACCAGAAAAAGGTGCCATGGCCCAAGCAAATTACATCTGTGCACCTGCTCCCTCATGCATTTTACAGTCCTGAGGCTCAGGTTTCTTCGTCAGTCACATATGCCTGTATCAGACATGAAAAACAAAATGATGGGCCAGTTGTTGGTGTTCCTCAGAATACTGGTTTCATTTCCTAATACTGTCATGAGCCTATGTGATCTCGAACAAATCACATAGCGGAAAAAAACCTCAGGTGGTTTAAATAATCTAAGTTCCACTCCCCTTAGTGGACAGTCAGTGGACACTCTTGGTTTTTACAGAGCTTTGACAATTTGTGCCAACTAAGGACCTTCCCTACAGTCTCCAGTTTTCGTGTACTATCAGTAAAATGACAAAATTAGTGCTTTCCTGCCTCACAGGTTCATTTTGAGAATAAACCCATTAAAGCAGTGTAAGGCTCTTAGATACTATGCAGATGGGAGCTATAAAAGCTCCTCAGACAGAAAAACCTGAGCCGTGGCAGTTCTGTGACCTAGATCAAGCTGCTCTGTTCCTGCCCCCTGCCTTGCCCGAGCTCAGCTCCCTCAGCTGTGTAATTAGCTGGTCTCAAATAACCCTCAAAACTTCCAGAAGTTTTGCAGCTCTCCCCTTTCCCTTAAGGTCTGTCTGTGCCACTTTTTCAGTGATCTACAGCTTTTAGGTGATTTCCTGTCAAACACACTTCAAGACTAGTTTCTACCTGGTTTTCTTTTCCCCTTGCAGCTGCTCTGCTGACGCTGCAGCTTTCAAACATTAAAAAAAATACTTCTTATGAGAGATTTTTTTCTCTTCCATAAGGAAGAATTAGAGTCTCTCTAGAGAAATCTGATCTCCATTGCAGTGTCTCTTGGGATATGGAGGATTCTAGCTAAGGGAAAAATTATTTCATCTAGCTCTTGATATAGATACTGAAAAAGAAGTCATGATCATAGAAGTGTTCTCTGAAATAAACACTTGTTTGTTCAATAATTGTTCTAAATCTAGAAATTTAATGATGCATTCCACAGAATTCTTCAGGTCCTCATTTTCCTGTGCTTGTTTCCAGTTCTCAGGGTCAGCATCTAGAAGGGTTAAGGAATTTCCTGTCCCTTGCAATGTACTAATTCTGACTTGCTACCATTTGAAGGAAAGTATTACTACATCTGAGCTACATTTCCCTCCTGACCATGACTGCTGGAGGCAGAGGAGTAATTTGGTAAATCTGATAAAGTAAATCCGTTGCTCAAAGCTATGCCAAGTGGACAAATTTATTAAATGGCTGCAGAGTGCAGAAGCTACTTTATTCTGTGTTTTTAAGCCTGGCAAAGTACAAGCTTTCTTTGCCAGTACATTGATAAGAAAGCCAATTAATAAAATTGCTGAAGTGTTTGCTTTTTCTCCTGTATGTCTGAACAATATGAAGCATATTTTTGTTACACAACTCTTTGAATGATGTTGTTTCCTTCACGATTCTTGTCTTGTCATGGAGTACAGCAGGGATGAGGAGAGAGAAACGAAGGGACAAGAAAAGCAAACGAGAAATCTTTTGAGATGATTTAGGGAGTTTTTTTAGTAAGGTATTCTCTTCATTCCTACCCACCACCATCACATTTTCGCATCTTTCACCCTTGGGACTGGCCCTGTCTCTGTTAGAGTATTCGTGCTATCTTTGGGCTCGGGGGTGCCCCTTGCAGTAGCTCTGCTGTCAGAAGGTCTCGAGAGCAGCACTCCCAAACTGCTCTGTTTGTCTCACACTGGGATAAAGATACACCCACAAAGTAGTAATCTTTTTTTTTTTTCCTTTGTATTTTTATGAAGACTATTACTAGCACCTCTCTCAGCAGAAGTCCTGGAGGCTACTGACTGATGGAGATCAGGTAGAAGGAAATGTCTCTTTTAGGAAATTGATGCTCGTACTTTTCTTTGAAAAAAGAATTTCAGAAGTCCTGGGACCCCTGTAAAAGATATCTCCTAACCTAATTGTGAAAGGAGTAGATTGACATCCCACTGCAAGATGGAGGCTTGCAGTGGGATCAGAGTAACTGAGACATGAAGGACCTTTCCAGTCCCGTTGATGCTCTCTGGTTCAGGGCAGAGAAACAGGAATAGAGAAATATGTTAACATTTGCCCGAAGTTCTTCACTACATGTAATTTTTCTGGGAAATGTAACCATTTCCAACCCAAAATACGTCTCTTAAAGACTGCTCAGTAATATTATACCTTCACACAAATAAATTTTTTTAAAAAATCAATCCAAGATCTGGAATGAAGTTGTTTTTCTGCCACTCCATGAAAATAGGAAGCTCAGAATACTCAGACTGTAAGAAAAAGAATCCACAGTCTAAATCTAACTAAATCAGTTGTGGTAATTTATAAACAAGAGTAAAACAAAAGAAAGCAATGGGTTGCAAAAGAAAGACTATTTAGTGACAACCTTTGTTCATAGTAAGATATGGAGTCCTACAAATTTGGTCTGTTTCTTCCCTTTAGAAAGGATTAGTTACCATAGCAACTGATACATAACGTGACATCCTTCGCAACTCCCAAGATCTACAGAGCAGTTTTTAAGAGAAGAAATGTTAATTAATATCTAAAAGAGTAAAAGCGACAAGGTCTTTCTGCACTACAGGGAAATCATGTTGTTATTTGATTTCCCTTTGCGGGTGTTGTGTCAGAGCTGGATGAGGGGCCTGTACTTCCATTAATCACACAGGGAAGAATGGAAAGGCTGCTTTCATTCTGTTCAGACATCAGTGAACATAACCTATGACCTGGGCAGCTGAAATTTTTTCTGAACTGCACTGCAGTCAGGTTAGTTGCAATGAGAATCTCTCTTATAAGGCTGGAAAGTGCTGCAGCATCCCAGTAAATTCTGGGCTCAGCCCCGCTGTACAGTCAGTGCATGGCCACAAACAAGGCACGCACACCTGCAAAGCTTTTCAGATATCCACAGTCTGGAAGAAAATGCTGAGACCTAACCACCAGGGAGATAGAATTACAGAATCATATAGATGGGAAAAGATCCTTAAGGTCATTGAGTCCAAGCAATACAAGGATATGAGTCTTAATTTTTATGTTACTAGTCCAGTGAAAACACAAGCTGCAGGAAAAGCCCTGAATAGATAATCTATTTAATTCTTTGTCTGAATAAATAGCACACAGAAAGAAATGTATTATTCCTGTTAAATGCCTGTAGATCACAGGAAAAAAATCTCTTGCTATGCCTGCTAGGATATTTCTCTGGGTAGTGGAAAACTCGTATTTAGATGTTATGTAGCCCTTGGAAATAATTTTCAAGGGCTATTTACCTGTTTTCTATTTAGAATTTTGGTTTAAAATTAAGTACTGAAAAATAAATTATCTGATGTGTATTATGCACATTTTTGCACATTTTCTGTTTTTAAACTACCTGTGGTTCACATCCCAGGAAACTGAAATCAGAAGGAATGACAAATTCTTGCTTTGCCCTTCATTTAAATGAAATTCACACAGTTTTTCTCCATAACATCCATTACCAGTTCTCTGAGTCTGTCCAACCCCCTAGTAAATCATATTAAAAAAATTCACAGTACATTTACTTACGATTGGAATTAGGCTATCCCAGATACTTTGAAAAAAGATGCTTTTGGAAGATGTTTGTCTGGATCAGGACCAATAGAAAGGCCTTTGGGCTATATTTTCAATCATTGTATATGGGTTTGTTTTGCTACATTGATGATCCCGCTGTTTGTGTGTCACTTAGACGAGTCCTGAACTGATGTAAATAGCATAAATTCTTTCCTATTCGCTATTTCTCCGACGATGAACTAGGGTTTCCTTTCATGCTTAATATCACAGAGAAAATAAAATGGACTGGTTTACTTTACACTGAGAGAGTTGGGTTTGAATGAAGAACCATTAAAAGGTTAATACCTTTTCTAATAATTCAGGAACATAAAACTCACTGCTCCTGTCACCTTCACATTCACATCCTGAGTTCCAGCTGATGAATAAACAGACTGGAGATTATCACACAGGGTACATTCATGTGTAAAATGAAATTTCTATTAAAGTTCACTGCTTCAAATGGTATCTGCTTTGTAGCTCTTCCTGTAGACGTTCCTGCTGAGTTCTGTCATGATATGCTGAAATCCAGTCTTTCTTCTCTCATCCTTCTGTTTAGCACTAGAACAAAGTGACCTCTTTGATGAGTCTTCGTAAAGTTTTTGACAGAAAATGCCAACAATTATTCAATTTCCACCTACAGAAAGTCATCTTTGGCCATCAGTGCCTTGCTCATTTATTTATTTAAAACCTGATTTTGAGTTACTTTCAACAAAGTTATTTTGAGTGTGTGCACAGTAAATCGAAGTCTTCAGCCCCATGTATGGACAAGAGTGCATGAAGATGGCTTGTGCTGTGTTCCCTAGTCCTCCTTGGCTAGCACAGGTTTCGTATTCTCAGACAAACCTACCTGCCTCTATGCTCCATGAATTCAACTCTTCAATGGCCAGGAGATAAAACAACATATTTCTGTGAAATCTAGTCTTCATCCTGGCTTCAGACCCCACAGCCCTGCAGGGCTCAACCTGGCACAAAACCCCTTAGAGCTGTGCTTTCCCCTTTGTGATGTGCTCAGCAGCACTTTTAAGAAGCAAGGTTATGTTACTTTTGCTTTCCCTACCTGCAAGTAACCAACAACTCTGACATCAGTTCATTATAATCCAGGTATTCTTATTTCTTGTTTTCTGGTGAAAAAAATGTAAGCTTGTCCTGAATTAATTCTGCAGTTTAAGTTCTATATTAATTTCTATGTGGCTGTCATCTGGGAACTTCGATTAATGAGGGCTTGCAGTGACGTTACTCATATGACATTAAACATTCCTTAAATCCATTTCCATTAAGTTCTAGTCTATTGCCAGAGATGTTCATTCCAGATACAGCATGCCTAGTGAGAACAAATCTATACAATTGCATGCTTGGCCAAGTATGCCCTAGAAAAGAATCTCGGGAAAGTGAGATTGAGAATGAAGATGTGCAGAACTGGCTTTGTTTGTTTGTTCCAAACATACAGGAACAAATCTCTACTTCCGTTGCTTAGGGGGTTAATTTTTCTTGTGCCACCACCAGCACTTCCACTTAGCTTGTATTTTTTTATGTTTATGCAATGAGCCTCTGCTTTCCTGAGTCACTTCAAATTGTTTAAACAGGCTGGAAATGCGCTGTCCTGGGTGCTCTGTTTTAAGAGCTAAAATTAATTTCCTTGGAAGTGTTCCTGAAAATCATAATCTATACATCTATATTTCATGTGAGACTGGGCAGTTATGTTGTCTTTAAATCAGCTCTGGACCTAATTTCATGTATTTTAATGTAATGGTCTAGAGGGTGTGCCTGCCAGCTCCAAGTCTCTCCCAGGTATATGTTCAGTATACAAATCATATCCTTCTTTAGCTAACTATAATTATGCCTATTTTAGGTCTGCGTCTCTATTACCATCAGCCCCCACCAAATTCCTGTGTCAGGTTGTTTATCTCAGTTTCAGTTAATGCCAACTCTGAAGGATGATTTTACTCACACATTCCTATTACACCCTAAGTTCTGCTAAGAGGTGGCTGAAGCATAGAAAGCCCATGGGGAAGAGAAGGGGAGGGTATTTTCTCTTTCCTTGGGAATCCACTGAGCACAGTCAGGGAAAGACCATTCTGGAGTCCACGAGGGATTTGAATGCTATGCAATAGCAAGTTAGGACTCTGCAGCAAGGGGATGATGGAATGAATCTGCCAGGGGTGGGAAAGGACTAGGCAGAATTTGCTTCAATAATTCAGTGGAAATGAGAAAAATACTGGACAGACAAAGTTGTTTATGGATCCTTGTTTCTTATTTCTTTGTCTTGCCCAGCATTTCCAGATTTAAAATGTTAACTATGATGACCTATATTTCCGTATATAGGAAAGCCCTTTTTTAGTCAAAAGCAGCTCCTGCCAGATGAAAAATCTTTTCATCTCTCTGAGAGGAGATAAAGGGTATTCACCAAAAGAACAATGTCTGTATAAACCCACTCCTACTCTCGGGGCAATTTGTGGTCCGGTAGCACTGGCCTTTTATAAAGCAACATGGTATTTTCTATCTCCTTGTACGAATGGCAGAGCCATCTCTGCTAGTCAACTACTGAGCTCAATTTTTGTCCTGCCATCAAAATACAGAAAACTTCTAGGCTCCAACTTTTTGTGTCCTGGTGTAAAAAAAGAAAAGCACTTCCCTATTGTTCTTACTGCAGCTGCCTAGATTGACTTAGGTATGTTAGAGTGAGGCTTTCTCATTTTAGTCTGCCAAGTTTCTAAGCTCGTTTGCTATGTGGACATGTCTTAGAAATGTATCTTTAGTAGAAATTATTCTTTTTAAAATATAGCTTAATCTCAACTTACAACATTTAAAATTATGGCAACTTCAGAAAAGTAGATTACGTAAATATTTGCCTAAATCTTTCACTATTGTGAAAGATCTTGGCTGCTCCTTCCTTGTCTATTGAAACAAAAACATCAATTATCTCTTCAAACTTGTGCTCTAAATGGATGCACTGTTGTATTAAACTTTTTCCTAGTTACATTATTTCTTGAGAACAGAATTTTCATCTGTGTTCATTTTTAGCCACTGCACATACTTGTCTGGTTCTGCTGCATAATGTTTTCCTCTTGAAAAATGCTAGAAGCAAACCTGTATGGTGTGTTTCGCTTTACATGAAATCAGCAGATTTCAGTAGCTCCTGTACTCATCTGAAGATATTCCTCACAGATGAGGTGCTTTGCCTGATTAAATGGAATCTTTCAAAACAGCCAATACTTTGCCAGTTATTAGTTTCTGAATTTAAGTCCTTTTCAAGTATCTTATTTGACATAGGGAAACCCCTAATTCCAGATAAACTTCTTGAGGTGCGCTCCTTGTTTTCTGAGAATTTTGTCTTCTACTCTGCGGGGATTTTCTAAGTTTCATTGCAGATAATGTGAGGTGTTCAAGAATCCCTCAGAGCCCCAAAGCCTAGCACAGGACAGTTCCATGGATTGTCTGTTCCACCTGATTCGCATTAACAAATACCACTTCAAAGCTTATTGGAAATACTTCATTTCCCTGGATGAAGCCTCTTAAGAGAGGAGTTTCCCCAGAAGAACGCTATTCCTATGAAGGATGTCAGTGTGACTCAGTACACTCCTTTCCTACTAAACAGAAGCTTGTGATTTTTCTTATCCTTTTGTCTCGCTGTCTCTTTCTCTGGACATTTATCTGAAGCAGGATAGATGGAAAAGCTTTCAAAGGCGGAGAGGAGGCAGCTCAGCAGATGTCCTGAAGAGCAGGATGTTTGCTCCTGGGCATGAGGGGAAGCTGAGGCAGTGAGAGGAACAGGCACTGGGAAAGAGGGTCTTTAGCTTTTCCCAGCTTTGATCTGGTGTATTCCACTTGCTGAAGCCTCTGCAGTTTCTCCAGCCTTTCCCAAGCAAGGTAGGAGAGTGGCTGAGGAGCAGGAGGTGGAGAGTGCTGGGATGTCCAGAACATTCTCCAGTTTTTCTTTCCTCTCTCTTTCCCCTGTTGGCCTCCTTCCCCCTCCATCACCCTCTTTTCCTCTCCTTTCTCTGTCTTTTCTTCTCTTTTCCTTTTCTTTTCCTCTCCTATCTTCTCTTCCTTTCTTTCTTTATTACTTTAATTAAATGCCTGTGGCTTATGCGTTCTTAAGCTTCAGGATATGCAAGTCCTATTCATCTTTGGAAGAAATCAGAGGGAATAGCACTAGATCTGAGACGTTTGTGCTGCATCAGGTGAATGTGTCAAACAGCTGTGGAAGTTTGGTCTCACACAAATGATTGGGGTGTGACAGAGCTCGTTTGAGCAGTAATTAGCAGCTGGAATTAACCTGTACTGTGTGCTGGGGGCACTTACAAAGGGCTGGTGTAAAGTCAGGGACAGCAATGTTTGAAATAAGGCATCACCATCCCTGGAAGTGCTCAAAACCATGTGGATGTGGCCATGGGGACACGGTTTAGTGGTGAACATGGCAATGCTGGGGGTCTGGCTGGACTCGATGATCTTGGAGGTTTTTTCCAAGGTCAATGACTCTGTGGGGCTGTGGTTTCCCTGGGTAACTGGCTTGAGGCATGGAGATGTCAGAGCCTCTGCCAGCAGGGCAGTTAATTAGATTGTGTGATTTCTTTGAAACAGCCTCATCTCGTGCATCCCTAGCTTACTCATCTGGCTGGAAATTCCCTTTCAAAAACAAACAGAAGGGTGTCTTGGACTTGAAATCTTGCAATGCCTCTTTTGTATAAAGAAATCCAAACTGGCACTTTATTTTTCACTTAAATGTGTGAATTTAAAACAAACTTTTCCCCATTTGCTTAGCAGAGCTACGGCTGAAAAATAAACCCCCACGTGCCATTTACGTTATCATGAAAAGTACAAAGAAGTCCAACTAATTTAGTAATTTTTCCCCTCTTTTTTACTTTTTTTTCTCACTGAAATGCTTTTAGGTTTTCGTTGTTGTTGTTGTTGTTGTTTTTGGGGGTTTTTTGTTTGTTTGTTTGTTTGTTTTAATTTGGAAAGAACCCTGCTAGTTGCAATTTCTCTGCAACTGTTTTGCTCGGGGTGTGTGTGTACACTGAGAGAACAACTCTGTGGCTGCTGCCCAGCCTGCAGTGCACTTGCATCCCCCTGCCCTGCAACCAGGTGCTGCTCATAGTCAGGGGCTGAACAATTAGTGGTGTGTTTCCTCAGGAATGGCACAATCATGGTAACAATCAGTCACTGGCTGTACTCAAGAATTTCTTACGGCAAACCAAAGATGTGTCTGTGTGGATTCACTCAGTTTAGGTTTAATGGTGTTCTGGCTGTGCTTCCAGCATTTCCTTTGGGAAACTACTGTGTACCTGGTTTATTTAAAAATTCTGCCAGGAGGCTGAATGTTGGGGTTTCGTTACAGCAGCACGCCATTCTGGGGAGGTCAGGTTGAAGCACCATTGCTTCTTGCTGTAGTTTTTTCGTAGCACCAGGGTTTCACGTAATTGTATTGTTTCATTCTTAGTCTTATGCTGTGATTGTCCCTCTGTGTTGGTGAATTTATAATGTGATAATGTCATTTCAGGTTTGAAGGAAGTTTTATGGGACAGATGTAGAACTAATTAATTTGGTGGGTTGGGTAAGTGGGGTAAAGAGGTTTTTGGAATTTAGCAGTCAGTGTAGCTGTTGCATCAAGCATAACTGCAATTTTCTATGTCTTTACCATGAAAAAGGCTGTTACTCTGTCTGGGACACAGCAACACAATGAAGTATGGTTTAGAAAAAAGAAACAAAAAGCCCAGGAAAAATGCAGCATGTCCAACACATGATTAAATACTTCCTGATTTAAACTTTGGCTTACTGTCAAAGTTAATTTAGAAAATCTTTCTTTGAGGAATATATTTTCCTTTTACTACACATTTATGATCTTTGAACAGGATTAACTTGCTGTGTATTCTCTTCATGGCAATGATTTACATATTTTATATATGCCCAGTTAGGGGATCTGAGATCAAAGCATTCTTCTATGCGTTTTGTTTTCTTTAAATAGAGTTTGCCTAGACCAACCACCTACCAGATTTGCAAGATGAATTTTCACAGCAAACCTGATTTATCTTTCTTGATTTTTTAATGTTTCTGCAATTCACAGGGTATTCTACATGTAACTGTTTCTTGAAAAGTAGTTCTGCTTTAGAAGAGGAAGTAATACTTTGAGACTATATCTTGACTAAACTCAATCTAACTGATCCATTGTTCCTGACAATGACTGCCGCTCATGTTAGGTTTTCCTGTGTGCCGTCAGGATTGCGATTCAGGACAGGACACTAACAGAGAATGTTCATCTGTAGTATTGGAAACCAGAGACATACCTGAGATTATCCACTTATTCTGAATCCCAGCCCAGAGAGATGAGTTTTTTGCTTCTCATTCTTCCCCTTCCCTCACCCAGTAATATACTCAATTTTCCTTTTTCATCTTCTCCACTGTAAGTATGTCTTTTTGAAAGCTTTATTGATAGGTGTGACTTAACTAGAAACACCAGAAAATGAATGATAATGAGGAAAATATTTTTAAAATGTAGGTCACAATACATACAGACGCAAAAAGTTCTTATCCTCCTGTGTCTGCTTAATAACATTGAGTTTCCCTGCATGAGACACAAACCTCTCCCTCTCTCCTTTCCCTGGTTCTAATGGAAACTTCTGTAAACAAATAGAAGACACTTTTCCAAACTATTTATTTTTCCATCATGACAGGAAATGTGACGGACAAATGTACTGCAACACAACTTTTCCATGGCTTTGCATACAAAATACATAAGTACAGGATCACCTGACACAAGTGATCCTTTGCCTACCTGGCTGGAAAGGCTTTTGGCATTGTTAAACTTTGATAGTGTTAAACTTTGCAAGTGCTTTTTTATAGGTGCTTCCAGTGTTATGGCACTGTGATGGTGAATACATTAATGAAAGTACTTGGTCTAACAAGTAGGGTGTACAGAAGGCAGAAATGTGTATCTTTGTCTTTTTGAAGGCAAGTTGTTTAGGGACTATACTGAATTATAATTTTTCTCTGAAGTGTCTCAGCACGTTCACTAAGATAACAGCACTGCACAATTTTGAGTGCAGTTTGACTTCTTGACAGAAAAATCAAACTCACTGCTGAAGACCATTTCTTTCTTCAAAAATTGCATACATGCATCATTAGCACCTTTAACAAGATGGAAGATCTCCAAGTCTGGTTTGGTCAATAACTCTCAGCTTCCAACAGGGAACTGCAGCAATTTCTTTCAGGGTTTTGGCACGTGTCTCACAAAACTGATGAGCTTGTTCACAGACACTCTCACTTTATAGTGAGACATATGGTATGTTTTGTGTTTGTGAGTTTCTTTGATATTGTCTCTCTGGCACAACTTAATGTTCTTTCAGTTTTGTTTGGAGAAAAAGAGAATTTCTTAGTTAAAGTGCAGCAAGTGTGTTTTAGGAAATTCTTTTTGTTTAGGAAGGAAGTAAGGGAGATTATAAGGTGCAGTATTTGTTTCAGCTCTCTTAATGGATAGTTACATTTTTGGGGCAATTCCAGTGAAGAATCTAGACAACAAATGCCTGTATTTAAACACATCCATCCATTATATGTACAGCATGCTGCAGAATACTTCCAGGAGACCTTTCAGTTCTTCTCAAGGATTGAGGTTCTGTTTTCTCAGCTTAGCTCCTGGCAATAGTTCCATTCTTTAATCAAACCTTGAAATGCTGAGATTCCTATGAAGGAAGGAGCCCATCGCTGCATTTATTATAACACTGTGGTGCAGCTCTGAAACTGCAGGTCAGCAGTTAACACCTTGTATGTAATAATACAGTTGTTTTATTTATTTGTGTTATGATATAATCCACATATTTTCATTTGCCTCCATGTTCTCTGGTCACTCAATTGAGGAAGACAGCTCTGGAATTCTTTACAGTAGTCCCAGAAGTTACTTCCTTCTGGAAAGTATTAAATTTGCTGAGGATTTTAAAATTTTTTGGTGGGGGGAGCGGGCAGAATTGAATGTTTTGAGAAAAAAACAGTGAAGAAACATTCCCTTGCAAAGTGAGGACTAGCCCAGTACTCCAAGGGATCTAAGGTTTCAGGGGAAAGAAGAAGAAGAAAAAAAGAGCTGCTCTGCTGAGGGAGAGTTTATTTTATGGTTTTCCCTTGGCTGTGTTTTCTCTTTGCCTAAAGAAAAAGTCATAAGGGGTAAACTGTATAGTTACTCTTTATATGAAAAACTTCCTTTAAAAAAAAGCAAAACAGCAAGTGGCAATTGCCCTGCTTCTGTGTTGTCATTGCAGTGATCAGGCCACAATAAAATCCTTCTTCTGTAGTCTTTATTGTCATCTGCTGATGGGAAGCTCCTGTTGTTACAGGCTGCTAGACTTTCCTCTTAATAGCAGCCTGCAGCCTTTTAGACCCAAGTTATGGGCTATATACTAAACAAAAGAAAAACTGGGGGAGAATAACAGAAAACTTAGTATTTTGGGACTTGCCTACGTTTTTAGTAAAATCTGACTTTTGAGCATGGAAATACCTCTTTTTTCAAATTTTAATTTAATGCCTTTGTGACTATTAAATATAATACAAGGAAAAGAGAATCTTTAGGGGCAAATAAAATAGTGTTTTGATACAGATCTTGTATGAAAGCTGTTGACCTTTCACTCTATGAAATCACATTGCCTGTACTCCCTCTGTACTACTTTGAATACAAAGTGTGTAGAAGGAGATTAAACATGCAGGTGGTACCATGACTGATGGATGTATCATCAGCTCTGTGATTTGTCAGGACATTTCCCCAATTAGGCAATTTTTGGAGTGTGGCTTGTGTCCTATGCTTTAAAAACTGAAACACAAATGCCCCTGGGAACAGGGCTGATTAGGCTGAGAGGCTCCAGGTTAAACACAGAAGTTCTGAAATAAGTGNGTGGTGTACAATGTAGGACTGTAAACAGCTTCTGACAATCTTTCTGTATCTTGGACTGTTTGAAGGCTGAAGATCCGAGTCTGTTCTTGGAAAGTGTTCCCTTGAGTGCAGTGCAGCTTTAGGCACGTGGGAGATGGTGGCAGTGGTGGTTCACTTCCCGAATGTTGGCAGCTGACTCGAAGACGCAGAAGGATCAATAGTGCATCTTCTGCCCCTTAGCTGTCAATATGGTACCTAATTGTTTTGTTTCTGAGTGCCCTTTGCCAGCGACCGCTGGTTCCAGAGGCCACTGTTGTGTGAAATGGTTCCTCTAGGTTATGCACAGGGATGGCCAAAAACTGATTAAAAACTCAGAAGTGACTGGTGAAGACAGGTCTTGTGTGTCTTTATTAGCATAAAAATTGGTATTAAATGAGACTGTCACTTCCATCTACTTTGAAAAATCTGTACTTACTGGGCCATCAGCCAGAGGCTCTTGGATCTCAGAATAATTTTGCAACTTGATGTACAATAGACCCTGTGCTAATACGTGCTGCTACACTGCTTCTCTAATGAAAAGAGAGTGCCTTTCCCTACTGTTACCTCAGCTCTGCCAGACCTGAGTCTGGTAAAGGAAAACTGGCAAAAGCAGCATTATACAATCCCAGCCCAGAAGAGATTTCAGGTGTAAAAAAATCCCATTGCTAGAAATACAGAATTCAGGATTGGGATTTTTTTCTTCTTGGGTGTTTTGTTTTTCCATTAAATAATGCCTTCATTTAATGCAGACTCTTATTTTCATTTACATGAAGGAAGCTTATCTAATGTAAGAAATTATTCCTCATAAAGTATAAAGTAAACTTTGAATGTGAAATTATTCTTTTGACTCAGTAAATTGCCTCCCTTAGGTTTTACTAAATTAAGGAATGTGTTTTGAATTTTTCCCCCTATTGTATGGTGTTTTCGCCCCCACACCCAGTCATAAACATCTTTAGTTGCAGTTTAGAACAGTATCTCTATATGAAACTAATTAGAGTGATTTTTAATGAATGAAGTCAGATGTTTTCCATATTGACTATAGCTGAGCAACTGGATTTTAAGAATTTTTAATAAAACTGGTTTTAAATGCAGTCAGATTAATTCTGGGATGAGTTTTCTTAGGAGCCAGCTTGTGATGACCAAAGAATTAGCTTCACCAACTTGAAATAAAGCCTAGTTCACTTTTGACCTAGGTAGGTATAGTAAAGGGGAGGTGATAATGCCATAGATTCCACTGATAAAAATGCAGCTCTGAGACCTTTGTTTTTTTTGATTTTTGGGGTTTTTTTATGAGGAAATATTTAAAGTTTGACCTAAATATGATTCTGTGGTCACTAATGGTGTGTGTTTTAGTTACCTGGCTTTCTTTATTCTGTTCAGTATACCCTAAAGGATATTTTGATTGTAAAATAACATTAATATTAAAACAGCTTGCCTTGTGAAAATAAATAAGTATAATTGTGTGAACAGCTTCCAAAAAATCATGCTGTGAACAAAAAGAATCATGAAACCAGAGAGCAGTTTGCATTCAGATTTTCTAAACAAAGAACTGTCTGGTTTAACAAGCATTAAAGTATCTAAACTCTTGATTTCCAGTGTACCCACCATCTTGTGGAAATGTGGCCAGAGGATTTGAGGTTATACTTTGACAGGTAACTTCACACTGTTGCACATTCCCTTTTGCGCTGGCGGAATGGTTGGAGTTGTGCTAAGTATCTGTCAGCTTTTAAAATGGTCTTTTGTAGTGCCCAATAGAGTGTGTTTCTGCTGAAACAGATATGTATTCCCTCAAAATGATTTCCCAGAGTGTTTTCTTTCTTTTAAAATGTTTCAATACTTTAATGGAAAGTGTCTCTTTGGTTTTCCCTGGGCTGTAAAAATAAATTATTTTTTTTTTTTAATCTGAAAAAATCTTATGTAAAAAAAAACCCCAAAAACCAACAATGTGCCAAACCCCCAGTATTTAAAACCAATAAAACTTCTTGAATTTCCTACACTTACCACAGCTGAAAAATGGAGCTAGGAAAAGCAGAGACACTTGACCAATCTGTCATTAAATCTGTGAATTAAACTTGCTGGTTAAGTTCAAGATAAGATAACAGGGCATTCCAAATGTGTTCCAAGTTGACGTCTGTGGGCAAAAACTCTTTGAAAGTTAGATGAGTGAGAGTTTACATGACTTGAGGGAGTAATAACAGTTCTCATTCGATCCTGCAAAGTAAACTTGAAACTTGCACAGATAAGCTGGCCAGGCCTATTGATCTGTTTGATCCAGGGGAAGTAGCCTTACAGGAAATGTGTTATCTAGACACACATGATTACAAAAGCCTGTTTTTCCATCAGTTGGAGAAGCAAGATAAATAATTGCTTAGCTTGCTTCACTGAATCTGTTGGTTATGAGTGGACTGGAAAGTGTCCTGAAGGGGACTGGTGAGGTAGGTAGGGCTGGTGCCTCTGTGTCTGCAGCACCACGTTTGCACTAAATTGTTTATAGCAATTTGGAGGCTGCTTAGGTATTAAGCTGCTCATCTGTGAACACCACTTGCTTTTTCTGTTATTTACAGTATTTTAATGAACTGGAACTTTATAACTTCAAGTTTTGGGAGAGCTGTTTACACACTTTGCCTCTGTGTGTTTGTGCAGTGCACTTCTTGGCTTTGCGAGATCAACTTCTGAAACAAACCTCCTCATGAACAAAAAATGCTATATTCCATGAAACTGAGTATAACTGGGTGAATACTGGGTTTCTAATTTAGAAAATATGAAGTAAATTGTCATGCTGAGCAAAATGAAGAATTATTTCAGATCCAATAAATACTTCACTCTTTTTTTTTTTTAGCTTACTACTTATGCAGCTACTAAATTAGGTATTTTATATGAAAATATTTGTTTAGGTAATGTGCCTTAGTAAAGAACGTTTTGATGAAAATAGGCAAATTGCTTGGCTGAATAATTATGTCTAAGTGAAGTTGTCTTATGGGATAGAAAACATTTGTCTTGCTCCTAAATTAGTATTTAGCAAGCCCTCTGAACACAGTATGTGAGCCACTTTTTTATTGGTCACTTTAACATCATGCCAGTGAAGGAAAAAATAAGATCCTTGAAGTGAGAGTTTTCAAATTGCTATGGCTAATTCTGCCTGAAGGGAAGTCTAAAATCTCTGTTCTAAATGATCACATACTGTTTCATGGGGATGCTGGGACAAGATCTGGCTGATAAGGTAGTGCTTAAGCTAATTAATGTTATTGATGACATGTGGCCAGGAGCCACAATAATTAGATTAAATTTCTCAGGAATAAAATTTATTTGATAACTTTCAGTAGAGCAAAAGTATAGGAGAAAAGTCATCCTGTTTACAATCTGATCCTGCCTGGGATTCAGAAAAATTATGTTAAGAATATGCAATTGTAGAACTCTGAAAAAAAAAGTTACTTTTTAAGGCTCTGGTTGGTCCTGACTGAGTTTATAATCTTTCCCAAGCATTACACTGTACCCAAATTGCAGCTTTTTTGCTACCCCACCCTTTTCCATGTAGACTGGCTTTGCTGAACTGAAGATATCTCCCCACTGCACTCCTGAATGCACCAAACTGAGAGGCTTGGGAGATGCTGGTGTACTTTTCCAGCATTTTTGGGAAAATTTTTGTGGGACATTGCATCTCTGCTAGCTTTCAAGAAAATAACTAAGTTAACCACCTTGAATCAAGATAACTTAGACTATGAGGCTCATTCAAAGGGTTATTTTCTTGACCTCACTGGGATCAGCAGGCAGCAGGATACTCTGTGACAGTACTGTGTCAAGGAAGCACTTGGACACATCTTTATAACACTTACTCTTATCTTGAGCTTATTTTACATTCTTCCAAAAATTATTCTGTATCTTACTTCCGTTACAAAAACTGCACAGCAACTATTAGAATTAATTTTTTAAAAAATACGTCTAAATGAAAAATACAAAAAAAAACACCAGCCCAAATATGCAATATATTTTAAAATGCAGGAGTTGTGCACTGCCATAACAAATTATATCTATTAATTGTGAGTAGATCACATTTCTCCTATTGCAGTATCCAGGCATCACTTGTTCAGCTCTTTGTTGCACAATAAACTTTGTGCTTATCTGCAGTAGCTTCAGTCCTTGTGTCTGTCACTCAAGTCAAGGCTAAGGGAAATGTGTCCAACTCCTCAAACTAAGATTTTTAATTCAGGTAGTGCTGGTATGCTTAAAGTAAAAACCATTGGAGAAATATAAGAATTCATCTCCACCTGGTTTTGCTGCAACTTTATAATAATACTGTGTGTGAAAACATCTCTGTTCCTTGTCTCTTCATGTTCTCTGCAAACTGACTGTAATTTGGAAATACCCAAATTTAGGATGATGAATTTAGGATGTTTCTTTCCAGTTTAGAGCATGGGACAGTTCTGTTGCTGGGTGTCTTGTGTTCTGTACCAGTACCTGAATTATGCTTTTCAGCAGAACAACGCGTACTTGAATGTGTGCAGGTAGCGGCACTGAAAAGGTTCATGCTACCCAGTGATCTTTCTTCCTTGAATTATCAACTCATCATGAGTCAGAATTGCTAACTGTGAAACTGGGCTTGCAAAGAATGAGCATCACCATAACCTCAATGAAAAAACCAATATATTTTTTAAAAACTCTTAACAGCTTTATTAGAATGAAAGATTATTAGTTTATGAGGAAAAACAAAGCAAGGAAGATGGAGAGGTTTTCAAGAATGTGAACACCCATAGTGGTGGACTGTATAAATTGTGGGAGAATGGCTGTCTCCCAGCTGAACTTTACCTGTTGTCACTAAAATACTTATGTTTCCCTTTTTAACAAAACAAAACCCAGCCCTGTGCCTTGCAAACAAAACCCAGCCCTGTGCCTTGCAAACTGTGAGTCCAGAGAGAACTTTGATTTTATCTATTGTTCTTCTCTCTTTCACAGATCTGAAGTTGTATGCGATAAGTTGTCCCTGAAAAGCCACAGAGCCATAG
>VZTI01005785.1:12625-33366 GCA_013397865.1 Struthidea cinerea | reverse complement strand
AGGGGATGGGGTGCGGGTGGGCTGTCACCTCCGGTCTGGATGGGGGACCCTACTGGGGACGGGGAGCGTCCTGGGGCATCCCGCGAGTGAGGATCCCGCACCGCATCCCAGCTGCATCCCAACCCACATCCCGCGCTGCGTCCCAGCTGCATCCCACACCGCGTCCCAATGGCATCCCAAAGTGCACCCTACACGGCATCCCAGACCGAATCACATCCCAAACCACATCCCACGCCACATCCCAGCTTCATCCCAAACCCCACCCCACAGCGCATTCCAAAACAAATCGCATCCCAAACCTCGTCACTAACTGCTTCCCAAACTGCGTCCCAAACTGCATCCCACACCACATCCCAGACGGGGTGTGGAGCATCCTGGAGTGAGAGTGAGCCTCCCAATCCCCACGGGATGGAGCATCCCTGGAGGAGATGGAGCATCCCTGGAGGAGATGGAGCATCCCACCCCCACCCATCCTCCGCAGACTCAGCCTCGAGCCAGGCTCCGAGTGTTTCCCAACCAACACCCGCAGCCCTTTGCTCTTCCACCTCTCAACCTCCCACCAACACATCGGGAAACAGGCAGGGGACAGGGAATTCCCATTCCAAGCAAACCAGGGGGCCGATCCCAGCTGTATCCACGTGCTCTCGCACATTTGGAGAATCCGAGTGCCTCCAGCCCACTCCTCCAGGTTCTCCCGGAGCGGAGACCAAGTCCAGGGCTTTGGGTGGTGAATTATTTAGTGGCAGCCAGAGATCCTGGCACAGCGCGGGCCCTCGTGAGCACTGCGGAATTTGGGAGGTCTCGGGAATCACACACAATAAATAGACAGTTTTATTTACTCGGAGGAAATGGTGCTGTTAAACCCACAATTCACCCTTTAAAGATGCCACGAAAACCCCACGCAGCGAGACGGGATAAGAGCCGTGGAGGCCGAAATCCTGGAAATCCAAACTAAATTCTCCCCTCCGTCCATCCCTAACTCCTGCATCCCCCCAAAAAGTGCTCCCCGGAGCATCCCCCCAGCTCGTCTGGCCTCTCTCCCGGCAGATGCTCCAGCGGGAGCACCCTGACCTTCATCCCGCTGCCTTTGGAGCAGCACATTCCCCTCGTTGGAGGTTTAGGTTTCACCTGGGATTGATTAAAACCTCGGGGCTGCGATTGAGGTGACCTGGAAAGGACTTGGGTGCTCACTTGAGGGGACCCGGGCCAGGTGGGAATTGGGTAATTCCTGGGGCTGGGGGTCACCACACGCGGTGGGCAGGTCCCACCCGCACCTTATCACCTGCCCAGACCCTGGGAATCTCCATCGATCGGGGAGCTGGGAGGTTTTGGGATGGAGCCAGGCAGTCTGAATCAACATGGCACCAACCCATCCGTCAGAAGCGGTGGAGGTTTTGGGAAGGCATCCCAGCATTTGCTGGCTTTGCCCCACACCTGCCCGGCCTCGGGGGTCCCGCAGAGCCACTCGTGTCCCCCACTCTGATGAGACTTTAAAGAGGATTCCAGAGGCCGGGAATGGCGAGGGGGAGGCCTCTGTGCTTGGAGCCTGCTGCCCTCTCGGGATTGCAGCTCAAGTTCCTGGCACGGACCGGCGGCCAGGATTTGCATCCACAGGATTTCCAGTAAGTTTTGCAGGCTTGGAATGCAGCTGCAGGGCTGCGGGGCTGGGGACAGGGGCTGTGGGACCAGGGACAGCCGGGACCCCTCTCCGGGACACGGGGACCAGGGCAAAGCTCCAATTTGGCTCCCTGGAGGGGGGATACCGGGGGGACATCATGGAGGGATTCATCCACCCTTTTTGTGAGAGGGAGCCTGACTGGGATAGCTGGGATGGGCAGAGCTGGGGACAGCGGCCTCGGGGGTCGCAGGGGTAGCATTGTCCCGGTGGGGAGAGCTCTGGTGGCAGCGGTGACAGCGGCGGGGGGAGCGGGGAGGGCTGCCCGGCACCTGCTCCTGCCGGAGGCTTGGCCTCATCCCAGGGCAATTAACTCCTGGCACCGCTCGCCGGGACAAAGAAGCGCCTGGGACAGCCCGGGCTCCTGAGGGATGGGGAACCCCCTGGAAGGGGGCTGGGGGCCGCTCTGCCCCAAAGCCACCCCACAGCCCGGTCCCGGCGCTCGCCTGCGCTGTCCCCGAGCTGGGAGCGACTCCAGCGGCATTGCCCGGAGCTTGGGCACAGCCCGGAGCGGCCCCGCGGGAGGAACAGGGAGCGGCCCCGCTCTGCTGCAGCGGGGAGCGGGACGCGGCAGGGGCTCGGCTTCTCTTCCCAGCTCCGGAATGGACGAGGACGCCCAGAGCTCCCGGGCTCGCCGGCGCTGGGACAGTTCCCAGCCAAACCCCTCCAGGCGTGCCAGGTCCTGCGGAGACGGAGCAGAGTCCCAGAGCGGAGAAGAGCCGGAGCTGATCCCCAAGGGAACGGGACTTTGGTGGTGACTCCAGAGCCTTCACCAGCAGTGCCTTTCCCTACTCCAGTGTCCCTCTGGGATCCTGAACCCACAGCGGCAGCGTGGCTTTCACCGCAGTGAGTTTTCCTTGGAAAAGGGTGGCCGAAGGTGGCAGCCCCGGGGAGGNGGGGAGGGGGGGACAGCAGCCCCGGGGAGGGGGGGACAGCCGTCAGCATCCAAGCCCGCAGCAAACCGAGCGTGGCACTGCCCGAGTGCCAGCGGCTGATGCTGAGCTCAGCACCCCGAGGAGAAACGGGATCTGAATCGCTCCTTGGCAGGGAAGCGCTGCCGCCTCCTCCTCCTTCTCCTCTTCCTCAGCTTCATCCCGGGTCCCTGGGGGTGTGACCAGCTCTGCCGCTGTCGCACTTGTCCTGTAGAGCGGTGGCACTCGCTGCGTCACACACAGAAGGGGCCGGTGTCCCTCCCGCGGGTGCCGCGGCTCGTCCGGCCTCTCGAGGGACACGTGCTTCCCTCTGTGTCGTCCCACGCCACCCGATTTGTCACCGCCGTGCCCTCGGCGGATCAAAGGAAGCCGTGAGTCCTTGCAGGGCACGTCTGGCTCCTGTCAATGCCCGGGCTTCCAGTCCTCGTGGCAAACAATGCTGGTTGTCCCCAAAGTCCCCGTCCTGTCCCAGTCTCCTCTGGGAGGGCAGGCAAAGCTTTACCTCTGTTGTCACCTAAATAAAAAATAACTTTTTCCCGATTAAGATTTATCTCAACATCAAAACCCACACTTTGTATATGCTAATGAGATTAATTAAACGCACGCTCTCCCACCCGTGATTATTACTCAGCTCTCCGCCCAGATCCACATCGGAGGAGAAGATTCCATTCTGAACCTGCTTCTGTTCCTTCGGAAATCCCCATTTTTGTGCATCTGATCGAGAAAGTTTTTGTTGAACATGACTGCACTTCTCGTGCCCAAATCGATACAATCAGGAATTAAAACAACCACCCCCAGCCCCTCTGACCCCTCGGAACTCAACAGGGTTTATTTCCAGCCAAATTTCATTCGCTTCATGCAACAGCTGGAAATTCCCTTCGGGAGCAGCATCTCCCTCCCGTTTTCCGTCCTTTAAGTGATTTATTCCCATTCAAATTCCAGCCTATTTCCAGCAAACCCGAGTGCTTTGGGTAAAGAGCTTTTCCTCGGCAGAGCCTCGCCGGCCGCCGCTGCCCGGGGCTGATAAAGGCGAGCAGCGCCCGTTCCGCTGTCCGGCTCTTCCTTCCAGCTCTCTCTCCATCCCCACAAGCGGATTCCCAGCTCTCCAAGCCCAAGGGATGCTTTTCCAGAGGTGTTTGGGGGGCGGAGGAGGTCATTCATCTCCTCTGGCTGCGGGGAGGGCGGTGGGGCAGCCCCCGCCGGGTGGGATCAGCTGTTGGGATCGAAGATCCAAACCCCCATCCCGGTTTTCCCATCGCGCTCCAGCTCTTCCCGCGGCGGCTTGGAGCGGAGATAGGGATGCGGCTGCCGGGAGAAGGGACCTCCGAGCCCCCAAATCCCAGGGAAAGGGACCTCCGAGCCCCCAAATCCCAGGGAAAGGAGCTCCGAGACCTCCAATCCCAGGGAAAGGGACCTCCGAGACCTCAAATCTAGGGAAAGGGACCTCCGAGCCTTCAAATCCAGGGAAGGACATCTGAACCCCCAAGGACAGGATCTCTGATCCCCCAAATCCAGGGAAAGGACCTCCGAGACCCCAAATTCCAGGGAAAGAGACCTCCGAGCCTTCAAATCCAGGGAAGGACATCTGAACCCCCAAGGACAGGATCTCTGATCCCCCAAATCCAGGGAAAGGACCTCCGAGACCCCAAATTCCAGGGAAAGAGACCTCCGAGCCTTCAAATCCAGGGAAGGACATCTGAAACCCCAACTCCAAGGACAGGATCTTTGATCCCCCAAATCCAGGGAAGGGACCTCCGAGCCCCCAACTCCAGGGAAAGGATCTCTGAGCCCCAAATCCAAGGGGAGGACCTCCGAGCCCGCATCCCGGCTGTCCCATCCCGCCTGTCCCATCCCGCTCCAGCCCTTCCTACGGGGGCCCTCTCGTGGCCGATCCCACGCTTGGAGCTTTCCCGAAAAGTGCTTTTATCCCCCAATTCCCATCCTTTCCCAGCCCAGGAGATGCTACTCCAGCCTGGCACATCCCGGCTCTGCCCGCGCACAGCAGCGATGCTCCGGGAGCTGCATCCCTCCCTCCTTCCTTCCTTCCCTTCCTCCCGCTGCTCACGGGAATCGCGGGATCAGGAGAGCTTCGGGAATCGGGAACCCGACGTTTACAGAGCCCAGGAAGCGCCGGGAATTCTGCCGGGCTGGAACAGCGAGGCCCAGATTCCGCAGCAGCCGAGTGCTGAGGCAGAGCTTTCCTTCCCAGCAGGGCTGCGCTCCCGCTGGGCCTGGCAAGGGCACCTGTGCCAGGGAAAGAGGGACACCTGTGCCAGGGAAAAAGAGGGGCACCTGTGCCAGGGAAAGAGGGACACCTGTGCCAGGGAAAAAGAGGGGCACCTGTGCCAGGGAAAGAGGGACACCTGTGCCAGGGAAAAAGAGGGGCACCTGTGCCAGGGAAAGAGGGACACCTGTGCCAGGGAAAAAGAGGGGCACCTGTGCCAGGGAAAGAGGGACACCTGTGCCAGGGAAAAAGAGGGGCACCTGTGCCAGGGAAAGAGGGACACCTGTGCCAGGGAAAAAGAGGGGCACCTGTGCCAGGGAAAGAGGGACACCTGTGCCAGGGAAAAAGAGGGGCACCTGTGCCAGGGAAAGAGGGACACCTGTGCCAGGGAAAAAGAGGGGCACCTGTGCCAGGGAAAGAGGGACACCTGTGCCAGGGAAAAAGAGGGGCACCTGTGCCAGGGAAAGAGGGACACCTGTGCCAGGGAAAAAGAGGGGCACCTGTGCCAGGGAAAGAGGGACACCTGTGCCAGGGAAAAAGAGGGGCACCTGTGCCAGGGAAAGAGGGACACCTGTGCCAGGGAAAAAGAGGGGCACCTGTGCCAGGGAAAGAGGGACACCTGTGCCAGGGAAAAAGAGGGGCACCTGTGCCAGGGAAAGAGGGACACCTGTGCCAGGGAAAAAGAGGGGCACCTGTGCCAGGGAAAGAGGGACACCTGTGCCAGGGAAAAAGAGGGGCACCTGTGCCAGGGAAAGAGGGACACCTGTGCCAGGGAAAAAGAGGGGCACCTGTGCCAGGGAAAGAGGGACACCTGTGCCAGGGAAAAGAGGGGACACTTGTGCTGGGACAGGGGGGACAACTGTGCCAGGACAAGGGTGGCACCTCTGATGGGGTAAGGGTGGCACCTGTGCCAGGTAAAGGGGGGCACCTCTGCCCAGGCAAGGGTGACAACTGTGCCACAACAAGGGGGACACCTGTGCCAGGTAAAGGGGGACAACTGTGCCAGAAAAAGAGGGTCACCTGTGCCAGGGTAAGGGGACAATTGTGCCGGGACAAGGGGGCACCTGTGCCGGGACAAGGGGGACAGCTGTGCCAGGACAAGGGGGCACCTGTGCCGGGACAAGGGGGACAGCTGTGGCAGGACAAGGGGGACAGCTGTGCCATGGTAGGGGGGTGCCAGGGTCACCTGTGCCAGGACAAGGGGGTCACCTGCACTGGGAAAAAGGGGGACACCTGTGCCAGGACAAAGGGGGGGTACCTCTGCCAGGGTAAGGGGGGCACCTGTGCTGGAACAAAGGGGTCACCTGTGCCAGGACAAAGGGGACACCAGTGCCCGCACAAGGCGGGCACCTGCAGCTCTGGAGATCCTCAAACTCCTCCCAGCTCCTTCAGGAGATGCAGAGGCTGCCCTGGTTCCACGGAACGAATCCCTGCAGGACAGCCCCACGGAGCCCCCTGTGCTGTGGGAGCATCCGCAGCCTTCCCACCCCATTCCCTGTGGGATAACAGCCAAGGAGCTGGGAGGGGCCAAGGCTCCCCCACCCCCAGCACAGGTTCTGTGCCTTCTGAGATCTCCTGAGGCGACTCCAGGAAGGGTGGAGATGCCAAAGGAGGAGCCTGTGGATGGAGGATGGGCCTGGTTTGAGGTTGAACAAGAACCGAAGCTGTAGGACCCAAACCTTGAGGGCCAAAAAGTGACTTTTGTCTCATTAGGGATCATTTAAATATTAAAACGAATTCTGCATATGTTAATTAGCTTAATGAAGTCCATGCTGTCGTTCCAAGTCCCTGCCCAGAACATGCCACAGGTAAAGGAGGAGGGGAATGAGGTTGGAGCCAGGTGGGATTTGGGTTCTGCTCCCAGGGAACAGGGACAGGGACAAGGAAATGGCCCCAAGCTGTGCCAGCGGAGGTTCAGGAAGGATTTCTCCATGGAAAAGGTGGCCAGGCATTGGAAGGAACTGCCCAGGGAGGTTTGGAGGCGTCCAAGGGACACCTGGATGTGGCACTCAGTGGGCACAGCTTGGACTCGGTGACCTTGGGAGGGATTTTCCACCCTTGATGATTCTGAGAGCAGAAATTCCACCTGACTGGGACCTCCCGTCCCTCCTCCCAAATCTTCTCGGCAAGATTTTGAGTCCCCCAAAATCTCTGATCTCTGCTGGAACCTGGGAGGGTTCTGTTTATGCCAAATTTCACACATTTACCCCAAAACCCCTCAGGCCACCTGAGCTCTCAGCCAACCCCCTTGTCCGGGCTGATTTCCCTGCTCCAGGTGTAACATTTCCAGGGATTCAGGCTGCTCCTGGATCTCACACGCAGCACACACACACACACACAGGATCTGACAAAAAGCAAATTTATTTCCTTTTACGAAGCTTATATTACATGCATGGACCAAAGCCAGGACAACGGGTAACAGCAGGGCTGGGGTTTTGTCCAGATTCCATCAGTTTTTCTGGAATCCAGAAGCCAAATTCAAGGATTTTTTGCCCTTAGAAAATACAATCATAATACGAGGAATGTTTGTTTTGTTTCACTTCAGTTACTCCTCCTCCTATTCCCTGCGTACGGCAAATGCTCCAAAAAAAAAGGAGGCAGGAGGGAAAAATCTAAACCACACACACTTCCCCCCCCCCAAAAAAAATTCCCTAAAACCCACTGAGATGGGAGGACCAAATCTAGCTCTATCCAGAGGAAAATAAAATACCAACAGAACAGCAGGAACAGAGCTCTGACAGGAGCAGTACCCTCAGGATTTTCCTAGAAATAAAAAACATTTCCCACGTTTGTTCAACGAGATGCTCCAAATCCCTTCGGATTGGTTCTCTCGGGGTTTGGAAAAGCAGCTGGATACACAAAGATCGGTTTGAAAATAAAAATATTGCGTTCTTGGCAGAGTCTGCTGGATATTCTGGATACTCCCATACCCAGCAGAGCCACGGTGGAGATGGCAGAGCCTACTATAGGCTTACTCCCAGGTGTACTCCTCGGCACAGAGGTGCTCGGGGTTGGGTTTGGGGACTCGGCACCAGGTCCCTGCTCAGTCCCCTGTCACCTGCGTGGCCTGGGCGTCCGAGCTCTGGTTGGTGGACTGGATGAACATGGGCTGGGTGATGTCCTGGCCCGCGGGCATCGTCACCTGCTGGATCTGGTACAGCTGCTGCGGACACAGAACGTGGGACAGGAACCTCTGTCAGTGCTCAGCGCCCTCAGAACCTCCCACGTTTGGTGCCCCAAAAACCCCCCAAACCCAGCATGAGCTGCCACCAAATCTGCTGCTAATTCCCACCAAAGCCCTTCTGGGAATTCCTGATGCCCAGGCTCACACCAGGCACTGTGAGGAAGGGAATGGAATTCCCAGAAAAGCTGTGGTTGCCCCATCCCTGGAAGTGTCCCAGGCCAGGCTGGATGGGGCTTGGAGCAATCTGGGATAGGGGAAGGTGTCCCTCACATGGCTGGAAGTGGATGACCTTTAAGGTCCTTCCAACCCAAACCATTCCATGATTTGTGATACTTTTGGAACAGCCAGATGATCAAACCTTTATTCCTGAATTGGTTAGGAATTAGGATTTAGGATTTCACCCGGAGTGCCAGGGACTGGATTAATAAATTAAATGAATAATTAACTGGAGCAAAGGCAGCAGAACACTAAGAATCCACCTGAATTAAGCCTGGCACAACATTCCCTTATCCTGCTGCAGGCCAGGAGCTGATTTGCGGGAGAATGCAGATTTAGGACAGTCCCTGTGTCCCTCGTGACCCCGAGTTCTTACCTGCCCATCCGTGAACTGGCTGAACTGCTGCTGCCCTTGCTGCACCTCCGTCTGCGTTATCTACAGAGATAAGAGCAGCTGATCACTGACAGCCCTTCCCAGAGGGTCACAACCCCACCAACACCATCCTGCTGCTGCCTGGGGAGAGCTTTTTAACCTCGGCCACGTTTTCCAGCACCCCAACCGCGAGAGGAACGGCAGCCGCGGACGCCTCCAGACCAAACACCTCCTTCCAGACCAAAACCAGGTCCTTCCAGACCCCAAATCAGGTCCTTCCAGACCCAAAACCACGTCCTCTCTGCCTCCTCCCCGAGGAGAACGTGGCCTCCAGGCCAGCGGGAAGGCAGAGAAGGATCCCTCCGCTTCAACGTGGCAGCGCCGCTCCCGACGTTCCGCCTTTCCTGCCCGGCTCCTCCCTCACCCAGGCAGAAGGAGAAGGAAAGAGAAGGTTGATGAGCCCAAATGTCACCTGCAAGCAGCTCAGAAGCAGCGTGAGCTTCACCCAGAGCCACACACACACACACAAGGTTTGCATGCACCTCTCACCTAAAGGAGGTCTCCGCTACGCTCCTTCATGATTTATTTTTAAAAAAAAAAACCGCTGACAAACAGGAAGAAAAGAAAGGCAGGAATCCTAACCCAAGAGGTGGTCGAAATCCCCTGGAATTCGCAGCTTCAGGAGCTAGGGAAGAAGACTTGGAGGCAGCCCTGCGGAGTGCATACCTGCTGTGCATTGGTTGCAAGCGTCTGGATCTGCCCCTGGACTACCTGGGTGCCTGACACGGGTTGGGCTAAGCGGATATACTGCAGCTGGCCAGCATTCAACTGGACCTGGAGACAAGTGGAGGGGGCAGGGAAAGAAAATGGAAACAGGTCACTCTGCACACCCTGAACACACAGCAAAAATTCCCTGCTCGATTCCACCACAGGAGCCGGAGTTACGGGAGAGCTTCGCCCGGCGGCTCCGCGGAATTCCGAAGGGTTCTCGGCAGGAACCACCACGAGGGACCTTAAAGGCAAACCCGAGGTCACAGATAACCCTGGATATCCCTGAGGCACCACATTCCTGCTTTTTTTCCAGGCTGGGAAGGGGGCAGTTAGTAGCTAAAGCATATTAATGGCTCAGTTTCTCAGGGATTTGGGAGCGTTTTCGGTCACGGGAATTAAATTTTCCTCCTTCGATGCAGCATTTCACATCAACTGTTAGGAGCTCATCGTATCCTACACCCCTATCGTATCCTGCCAAAAAATTAAGGAATGCACAGGAATTTTCCCCATAAATAAAGCCAGCAGAGATGGCAAAGCCCAAAGATAGATTTGAAATGTTTAAAGGCAGCTCTCTGCCAACACCTCTCAACCCCCACCTGGCAGAGGCTCAGCCTTTTGGTGTCAGTGCTTCACGTGTGAGATTCAACCCCAAATTTATTCCCTAAATCCCTGATTTTGTGGCAGGTTGGATGCTTGGGAGTGGCGGGAAATGAAGGTAACACTGTCAATACACACTTGAGAGCAATAAAAAGGTCACAGGCACCATGGCTGGGTTTTTCCTGCTGCGTTATTTAACTTTACAACATCGAGATTCACAGTTTTAAGGTTAATTTTATACCAAAAAATGGATTTTTTGTGGTTTTTTTTTTCTCAAAAGAACACACAGAATACTCTAAAAAACTGCTGACTATAAAGAAGTGCCTGGAACGTGGTCCTGGCATTTTCACAACTGCCACCAACTCCCCCAGATGTGTCTGAAAGCTCTAAAATTATTTCAGGAGCAAATAAATTCCCCTCGAGCAACACAATTTCAATCCAAAAGTGCTTTCTGCATTGAGATCTGCAAGGGAGGTCACGTTTTCCACGCTGGGGGATTAGGTTTTAATGACTCATTAAATGAACGGGTGGAAGAGATTTGGGAAAAGTTCTTCCAGCAAGGAGAGGAAGCTCCAAAGCTCCTGCCCAAAATGAGGTTTGGGTGAGACACAGATTAAATTTAACATAAAATCCACGTGGCCAAACAAGTGATTCTCACTTGAGCGATGGATTCACTTCCAGTTTTTCTCGGTTAAAAAATAAAATTCCACTTTCCCACTTTATTTCTGCAATGAAGAGCAGCAGGGAGCGTGCACAGCACCAGCAACACGTGGAAAACCACAAGGAGCCAGGAGTAAGATGCTCCCAACACTCCAGAGGCACTTCCAGTTTCAGGAGAGAGCTTCCAACTCTGTTTGGGTGATCCAAGATTCTCTGCTGAGCCCTCAGAGACCCCACAACTGTCAGAAGATGGCACTGACTGTGCCAAGAGGGAAAAGAAATAAAGGAAAAATAAGAAAAAGCAAAGCAGGAAGAGCAGAACGGACGAAGGAAACTGGAATTTTGTGGAGCCAAATCCAAGTTCTTCCCAAGCTGGGCACTAAAAGCTCTCAGAGGGAGTTTTTCTCCAAGTTTGATTTTATTTCACTTGCTGGAAGCTCCTTCAGCACCACAATTGTGGTTCTTCAACAGAAGGATCCTCCTGGTTGCAGCCAAACAGGATCTCTGCCGGATGGGGAGCTGTGAATTGGGATTATTCCATCCCACACTGCTCCTACACTGCTGGTTTGCAGTCTTGGAGCTGCCAGAGATCCAGGTGTTCCCAAAAAATTGCCACACTCCAGCCCCTGGCAGCTCCTGAGGAGCAAGCACAGCTCCTTGTTCTTCCACAACCCCAGGAAAGAGGGAGGAAAAAGCAAATTCTTGGTCAAAACCAGACCCTAAAACCCCTCCAGTCTGTCTGAAAACAGGGGATCGCTTCCCAAAGGATCCTCCCGGATTTCCTGCAGGAGGTTTTGACCCTGCCCAGCTCCTTTATAAGGAATTTTTTATCCTAACTGATGTCCAAGCCCCTTCCTGTAGTTGCAGCATTCCCTGGAGGCAACCGAGGACGAATCTGAGCTGTTCTTTTCTTGCTGAGGATCCGCTGGCGATCTCCTTCCACAATTCTTTGAGGAACAAGTCTCTTGGAGAGATTTTTCACAAGGAGAAGAAGGGAAAAAAGAAATGGAAAAGAAGGGGGGGAAAAAAAGAAATGGAAAAGAAGGGAAAAAAGAAATGGAAAAGAAGGGAAAAAAAGAAATGGACAAGAAAATGCAGAGAAGGAAAATGGTTCCTTGTAGTGAAACAGCCAGTTTGGCAATTTCTTCCCTTCTGATCCACACCTCAAGGCAGCAGGAATCAGCTGAAGGCTCAAGAGATGAAAAGAGCTGGAAAAATCTGGCAGCTCCCCCAATCCAAACCCTTTCCAAGATGCTCTGGCACAGCAAGAGCAGAGGGAAGCTCAGCAAGGCTGCAAAGGCAAAACCTCGTGTGAAAGCTCAGTTTTGCCACAGCTGTGAGGACAGTAACAGAAATCCAAGAGAAATGTCTGGCACTGGGTGACCTTTGGGTTCTGGCACACACAACTGGGTGATTTTTAGGTTCTTTTTTTTCTCTAACAGGTGTGAGATTTTCCAGCTGGGCACCACAAGCCTCAGCTTTGTTGGGATCTTAAGTTAAAGCGACTTTTTTCACCCCTGTGTTTACTTAGGACACATTTCAGGAAGTTTTGCTCATGCTGGGCACCCCAAAATCCCATTTTTAAGGCTGATGTGAAAGCGAGGAGGTATCTCCTGGTTCTGCAAAGCCATTCCTCCAACCAGCTCCAAATATTTCGGAGAAATATTTCTTCTAACATCAAAGTTTATTAATAACTCCCAGATGGCACCTTTCCCACTCAGCCTGCCAGGTCACGACTTCAGATTGCAGAGGCACAACCAAGTAAAGGCAAAAGAAATGAATTCTCTTTTCTTCAAACCAGGCTGTGGTTTGAAGAACTGAGGTTTGGCCGGGAAATATTTTATTTATTGCTTCCTAATCACAACTATTTCACTCAGGGGGAGGTGTTTGGGTTAAGCAACGAGTCTGGACTAAGTGGGTTAAGATTTATTTTCCCCCTTCGTGTCACACCTGGTTGGTTTTCCTAAGCGCAGGAAACACACCACTCAATCCAAACTTCCTCTGCCAGTTAAAAAAGCAAACAGAAACGGCCTCATGCTCACAGTTTGCTCGAGGGGGACTTCTCCACCTTTCCTCCCGGCCAAATCTTACCGGGATTTGCTGGATTTCTCCCGTGTTGGTGATGATTTGCTGCATCACTTGCATGGTTTGCCCCGTGCCGCTCTGAGCCTGCTGGGTCTGGCCCTGGGGCTGCGCCTGCACGATCTGGACCTGCTGCCCCTCTCCCACCTGCATGGTCACGGGAGTGGTCTGCAAAGAAAAAACAGGGATGAGGGTCCAGGGGTGGAAAAGCCACGAGATATCGGGGTTGGAGCAGACAGAGCCTGTCCCACACCCACTGCTCCTTGCTGGGGTTGGGGCAGGCTGTCCTACACCCACAAATTGGGAGGGTTAAATCACCACAGAGGGAGCTCGGAGCCCGGGTGAGGAACTTTCCTGGGGAATCTGAGCTAGAATCAGGACCAGGAATCACATTTGGCCCTGAAAAGCTGAGGCTGCCCCACAGAAGTGTCCAAGGTAAGGCAGGACAAGAACAACTTGGGACAGCAGAAGGCCCCCGACCATGAAACGAGATGAGCTTTAAGCTCCTTCCCTCCCAACCCAACCCAAACCATCTCATCCCATCCCAACCCGTGATTTCCACACTGTCACCGATTTTCCTGAACAACCCATCCCTCGGGATTCCCGTGGCTCCCTCAGGCCTGGCTCACCTGGCCCTGCTGGGGCTGGGCGATGATGATCTGGCCCGGCTGGATGGTGGTGGTGGCCGTGGTGGTCTGCTGGCCCTGCTGCTGGCCCTGCACCTGCACTGCTGCAGGCTGCTGGGCCAGGGTGAAGTAATACTGCACGGGCTCGGCCGGGGTGACGGCCTGGCGCACCTCTTCCTGCAGGGAAAACACCGGGAATCGGGGTGGGAACACGGCACCCGCCCGCCCCACAGCCGAACGTCCCCGTCCCAAACACATCCCGTGGGAAAGGAGCTTTGGGTAGCTCGCTTAGAACAGTTTAACCAAGTCGGTGTGAGCTGAGAAATCCTCATGTATTCAGCTCTATGGAAATCGGGAGCGTTCCCAATAAAGCGGGGATAATGTGGAGCGGCCGCCGAGGTGGAGTTGCCATGAGGAGCAGGAAATGAATAAAATTACCGGAGCTGAAAGCCATGGAACTTCCTCACCGCTGAATTCCATCACAGGAGGAATTGCAAATGCCCCAGGAAAACTGACAGAGCCTCCTCTGTCACCCAACCCCTCTCCCGAGCTGCGTTCCCAACCCTGCACCGAGCTCTGATGTCAAAGCCCTGGGAATAAAAGTCGTGGATTTGACGCTCGCTGTCGCGCCCGGAGTTTTTTATTTAAATCCAGCTTTTCCACGCTGACAACCATTCCCTGCTGCGGGAGCAGGGATCTCTCAGCGGTGGGAAGAACCAGAGGCTCTGCTCTGCCTCCCTTTCAGCAGCAACGCCGCTTCCTTTCACCTCAGGAGAGAAAAGCCCCTCACGATCAACCATATTCCAGGATTTTCGGAGATTATGGGACGTGGCGAGCTGTGAATACTCCGGGATGAGAATTCCTGAGCTCCCCAGAGCAGTTGGATGCGGCAGCTGAGGGCAGATGCAGCTCCCAGACGTTCACTCCATGGCAGAAGGTGTAAACAATCCTCTCCCAGCCACCTCGAGTTCACAGCTGAGAGTGTAGGATGTTTACACGTGCTACAACATGGGACGTTCCCACTTCCAGCAGCCTGCTGGAATCCCTGCTTTTTTGAGCCTGGCTCATGGATTCCCCCTTCAGTTGATCCAGCTGGGCAGGAAAAGGGAAAATTCACATTAAACAGGAGCAGTGGGTGATGTCTGGGTGGGCATCGGGCTGGAGTGAGGAGTTTGTTTGCTCAGAAGCTGTTTTTTGGGACGGAGAACAACTCAGGAATTACTGCTGGGAGGTTTCCCAGCAGAAAATCACATCCCAAAGATTAAACTGATCCCAGCTGGCTGTAAAAAAGACCAACTCTGAGCCTGGCACTCAGGGCAAACATCACCACAACCACCACCAAACACAACACCTCCTACTCCTGCAGCTCCCTGGTTATTCCCATTCCCCTCATTAATTCCTCGGAGGAAAGGACTAATAATAAATTAAAATATATTTTCACCAGGGCACGTTTCCAGTGAACCAGCAACCCACGGGCACTGAAGAGCTGGGGCTGCTCTAAGCCCAGTCCTTAGGCAGGTTATTTCTGGAGTGCTCCAATCCCCAATTCCAGCTGAATCCTGAAATAATTACGGCAACCGAGTCCTTCCCTGAGCATCTCTTCCAGGTTCAATCCCGTTTGCCACAGGCAGGAATGGCTTTAAATCCAAATCTGCTTCGACTCCCTCCTACCCCAGCGTTTGCCATCTTTTCTTTCCAAGCTCCAGAGCAACACAACACCGGGATTTCATTCCCAACTTTTCCAAGAACCAACGCCGCCTCGTCAAACGTGGCAGAGATGAAATACAGATTGTAAATCTGTAAAAAAAATTAAAAATCCAGGCACAGGCAGCCACTTTTCCACAGGATTTCCCCTGTAAATCCTTAACCTACATTCCTAGGGGGCAGCTATTCCTCCATTCAACTTTTCCTGCTGGAAAAAGCATTCCTGGTGATCCAGCAGTGGTCACGGATGGGTGAGGAACATCTCCCCAGCCTCATTTCCACCCAAAACTCCCCAGGATTTCCTGGCTGGGGCGGATCAGCAGCACACGTTATCCCAGATGCTGTGACACACCCCCCCCGAAGCGCTCCAGGAATTCCTTGGATTCCAAAACTTGGATGTTCTGTAATCAGAATGTCCTGATGTGAATCGAGCAAGGAGAAGACGGCGGGAATGCTCTCCCTCCCAAACATGGTGCACTGCTAAAAATAGAAAACTACAGGAATGAGGCACCTCAAGGGAAAAAAAAAAGTGGATTTCCAACGCCAGAATGGAAATTTCAATGATTCCAGCTGAAAAAGAAACTCCGGTTTGCCTTCCCCCATTACGAAGAGCAGCTGTGGAGGCTGTTTGGTCTTGTAATTAATACCAAACTAATGAATTTTGGATAAATCATGAGGATTTCTGTCGATATTTGTATTTTATGCCGAGTTCCCAGCACACCTGGGATGCTGATTTTAACCCCAGCAGCAGCAGGATGGATTCTCCCGGATATTTGGGATGTGGAGAAGTGTTTTCCTTATTTTCTAGACCTGGAAATCAGGGTGGGAGGTAAAACCCAGCTCAGGGCACCATCCCAAAGGAAGAGGTGTGGGTTCCCTATTCCCTCCCTCTGGTTGTCACTCCAGGAGCACCACGAGGACACTTCCAGGCACGAAATAAAGCAGCAGCCTCCAAAATCCAGCTCCAAATGGGAATGCTGCTCTGTACACTCAGAATTTTCCGTGCTATCCAGGATTTAGAGCGGAATAGAGGAAAAAAAAATCCACATCAGAGACAAACTTCCAAGTCCAGATGTTCCACAGGGTCCCAAATCCCCCAGTTTTAAAGGACAACTTGGATTTTTCCACACTGCAAACCTTCAGAAGTAGCAGAAACGAGCTGTTTTAACTCTTTTTTTCTTGAATTTTTTTTTTCTTTTTTTTTTGATTGCAGGAGCAAGGAGCAGAATTATCCAAACAGGGCCTTGAGAGGAGCCTGGACTTTTTATCCAGCAGGGAAACTTTAAGGAAAAGGGATGAGGAATCCCTGCAGCGTGCTCAGCTGAGAGCAGCAGCCTGCTGCTGTAAACATCCGACTGAAAGCTCCTTCCAGCACCTTCCAGCTTCCAGTCAAGGATGTTTACAGAGGCACTGACTGCCCCAAAGGATGCAGGAGGGGGATTTTTCAACCCACAAGTCAGAAAAAGTAGATAAACGCATCTTTTTAAAGTTAATTTTTTCCCACTGGCACCACTTGGGATCAGAACTGTTCAGGAGTGAGGTTGGTTTGTTGGTCAGACTTGTGTGGATCTCCACTCAAGCTCTATTTCCATAAAAACTCAGTGGTTTTGATTTTTATTTATGATTTTGATTTATGATTTTGATTTTTTTTTATGATTTTGATGATTTTGATTTATGATTCTTATTATTTATTTAAGAATTTAAAATCCTGAACTTTAAGAATTCAAGAACCCAAAAACCACAGCAAATAAAAGAGAGAGGCACAAACCTCACGTTTAAACTGATTCCGTGTTCTTTCATCGCCTCTGTTTTCATCAGAGCCCGAAACCACGTCGAGGAAAGGACAAGAATTCCATAATTTTGTGTCTCACCTGCCTTTTTGGAGGCTTCAGCTCATCCCTGGGGACGATATCGATCAGGAAATCAAACTGATCAAACTTGGTGATTGCCATGGCGATGTCATTCCTCTGGAACAACAAAGGGAAAAGCATCCCTCAGCTTCAGGAGTGTTTTGGATAAATAAAATAAAATAAAATAAAATAANATTTTAAAAAATAAAATAAAATAAAATAAAATAAAATAAAATAAAATAAAATAAAATAAAATAAAATAAAATAAAATAAAATAAAATAAAATAAAATTAGAGGTGTTCAAAACGGAGGGAAAAAGGGGGTGGAAATTCAGTTCTGTGCTGAGCAAAGCCTCCAAAATGTGCAATAAAAAAGGTTTTTCTCAAGCTCAGACTCTTCCAGGGTTAAGGAGCAGCTTTAGCCCAGTTTAATGGATATTAGTGGTGGGTTCCCACCCCTAAATCAGCAATTCCTGCCCAGGGACAGGAGAGCTGATGTGGGCCCCAATATCCCAATTTTTCCCCTGACCTGAGGGCCTGAATTAATGGTTGTTGTATTTTCCAGTGATTCTGCTCCATTTGTAAGACTAAAAGTCAAAACCTTTTCTTTTTCTCCATAAAAAGGCCCTAAAAAGTTACACTTTTTCGATGTAAAAAGTTACATTTAGAAATGACTCTTGCTGAGGGCCTCTCAAGCTAGAAGAATAATCTGTATATAGATAAATATATATATATATATACATATATAAAAATAATCTGTATTTTGTTGTATTTTTATTTTCACCTCCACACTTCCATCACCACAAACCGAACCTCTACGAGTTCAGATCCCAACCAAAGACACCAAAACCAGCCAGCAATTCCACAGCTGCAGCTGCACAGAGTTGTTCCAGCAGGTCACCATGAGCTGAGAGACGCAGATTTTGTGTTCGGCGGTGGGTTTATTTTAATTAAATTAAGAGAAAAAGCCTTTCAGCTGTGCAGTTACGCGCTTTGTACACGGGTTCAGAGCACAAAACAGGCTCCTGGGTACGAAACAAGGCTTTTGTTATGGAAACAAGGAGTTGGGAAGGGATTTGGGAGCAGCTGGAGGGGGGAAGGAGCTGCTTTACCTGCAGGGTCCTGCGTTTGTTGTCCTCCGTGTGGATCCAGGCTCGCAGGGTCAGCTCGGTGATGAAGATCTGGGCGGCCTTGGCGAACAGCACGGGAGCTTCTGCGCTGATCATCTGCCCAAAAAATGGGGTTATTTGGAATTTTACCCCTCAATTCTACCGGCGCAAAGAGGAGTTTCGCCAGGTCAGTGGAAGTCGCGTGGTTAAACGTGAATTGGGGGGAATTTTCACCTCAGGATTTTTCTCAGGCCTGGCTGAGCTGAGCTGAGGGAAGAAGAGTTTTGGGCATCAAAAATTTGGCTCGAAAGGCTGCTTCCTCCTGGATTAAGGGCAGAAAATCATGGAATTGGATCGTGGAATGGCTTGGGAAGGGACCTCAAAGCTCAGCTCATTCCAACACCTCGGACACCTCCAGGCATGGGGCAGCCACAGCTTCTCTGGGCACCTGCGCCTCACCACCCTCATAGGGAGGAATTCCTTCCCGATACCCCAATTTCTTCAATTATCCCAAATTTCTTCCCGATTTCTGCCCTCTGTCCATTTAAAACCAAGGCACCAGTGAATATTCAGCAGCAGCTTCTCCTGGCAATGCCTTGGAGCATCCAGAAAGGATTTGGAAATTGAGGGGAACGCGCTGAGGGCTCATTTTAAACCCGGCCCTTCCTTTAGGGTTAAAACACTTCAATAATTTGTAAATAAATGTGAAAAGGCAAAGGAGTTTTGGAGTAAAGACTGGCCTCACCAAATTCCTTTTCCTGAAAAAAAGAAATCTGGCTCCAGTTTTACTCAAATGAAGCAGTTTCATTATCAGCTGCCTTGGCATTAATGCTCATTAATTAACCTTTTAATAGGGATATTCCAGACAGGCCAGAGACTTTTCCTTGCTCTCCACTCTGCCTTAAAATCTCCTTTTCCCCTTTATCATGGCAAATTTGGCATTTATTTGGTTCAGACACTGAGTTGGGCCCTCAGAGGCCTGGGATCATCCTTTTCCAGGGATTCTGAAGAGAGAATTTTCAGGATTTCATTTAAATTAAGGGGTGTCCTCACAGAAGGATGGAGCCACGTTGAGGGAAAAAAAAAGAAAAAAATGACAAACAATTCTCTTTTCCCTCAGGAATTCTTGATTTATTTTCCAAATAAAAAAACCAGGGAAGACTGAAGCAGCACAGAGTCAAAACCTGCAGGTGATTCCCTTTTCCTTCTTTCTGTGTCAGGGAGTTTTCATCAATTTGTGTGTCCTCACCATCAAAATCCCAAATACTGGGATCAAATCCAGGTTATCCCGCTAAATTCTTGCTTATTTTTCCATAAAAAACTAAAACAAGCAGCACAAATTTAAGTGATGTTAATCTAAGGGGAGCAAACCCATGATTTCCACCTGAATTATTGCTTAGTTTTCCACAAAAAGTGAATTAAGTGGCAGAAAAATCACTCTAAATCTTTGTGAGAGTGGAGAAAAACAAAGAGGGAACTTGAGAAAAGACAGTTAAACACTAGGGAAAACAGGAAATAGCCAGAATTATTTTTGTATTTATTATACCCTTAAAGTGGGATTTATCACAAGAAAACAAAACTGCAAAAACCTTCATCAAAATCCCAAATGTTTCTGCTTTCCCAGCTCGGTTTAATTACACAAGGCCAGGGAATTTTGTTAAAAAACGCTTTAAAAATAATAATAATAATCAGGAGAATAATGAATTTCAAGGAATTATAGGTAAAATATCCAGGAAAAGGATCATAAATATTCCAGGTAAAAATCCTGAATTATAAAATATATATATGAAATAAATAATAAATATAAAAATAAATTTATATATATTAAATACATGAAAAATAATATATTAAAGCCTGAATACCTTCACATCTTCATCCAGCTTCATGATCTTCTTAATCCGAGCCAAGGGCAGCTCCTGAACTCTGAAGTCTTTCTGCAGAGAGATTTGAGAGACTTTTTAGTGGTATAGAACTGAAAATAAAAGTAAAAAAACTTAGAACAGGTCTGTGTTTTCTAGAATGGAACTGGCAAAAATCAAATTTATTCTCTTTCAGGTGTGGCAGCTCTTGCTGAGGGCTGGGAATTCTCCTTTTTTTGTATTTTATACAGCTATAATTCTCCTGTCAGACACTTACATTCATTATTTCACTTCCGAGCTGAAGTTTTCCTGAAGAACAGAATGTTTCTGCTGTCACACTTTTATCCATCTATTTATATTTGAAACAACGGATTCAATTTCGCTTCCTGGGCCCCAGAAACCATTGGAATTTACAAAAAAAATCACAGCAGAACATGAAAGGCAAACAAGAGCTGGATGAAATCCTGGCTTTATTTGTATTTCTCCATTGCCAAATCCCAATTTTGGTGTTAAAAACCTTGCAAGAACCTGGTTCAAAAGATCAATTTTATGTTTTTAGGTGGATTTTTCCCCGTTTTCCAGTCAGGAATGGTGATTTAGGAGCCTGGATCATCCTTGCCCTGAGACATCACTGAGCCCAAATGGGCACCCACGCATTCCCTTGGGAGAGAATTCCTGGGCTCAGGAAACCACCAAGAGGCTTCTCCCTTCCCTGAAGAGAAAAAGTGGAATTAACACAAATAAATAAATAAATAAATCCAGTGTATTCCTGCCAGGAACCTCTTAAAAAAGGGAGAAAGGCTGAGGCTACATCCCACTGCACCAGGAATGCAGAATTCCTACTCACAAAAGAGTTCTTAAAAAAAAAAAAAAATAATAA
>VZTI01005785.1:208-12563 GCA_013397865.1 Struthidea cinerea | reverse complement strand
AATAATAAAAAAAAAATCTTCCCTTCTTAACAAAAATGTTATAGGAAAATAATGGGGAAGTCATTTCTCCGGGGGGAAAAACAGCACTGCAGGATGTGTTAGGGCAACAAAAGAGGGGGGAAAATGCTGAAAATGCTCGTTTTTATTCGAAATTTCTACTCTGTGGTTCTTTCCAGTGAAGAAAAATGTGCGTGGCCCAGGCAGCACTTCAGCAGGGGCATTTTATTTCATTAACAGCCAGCACATTTTAATACCTTTATATACATTATTTTTTTAATATATATATATAATTAAAAGGCATTTTTGTGCCTCATTCTGCAGAGAAACCTGAGTGTGTTGCTCCTGCTGCAAAGCAGAATTAATTTGCTGTGGGGCTGTCCCATCCTGATGGAGAATGTGGAATTTTGAAGGATTTTGGGCCATAAAAGGGCTGGGACCTGTCCTTAAACACACACCATGCTCAGGGACCACCACATAAACAACTGAAGGGGTTGCCAGGACATGGAAAAATACCCCAAAGGGGTTTTTTTTTGTTGTTATTCTTGGTTTTTTACTATTTTTTTCCCCTCAGCTCTTTCCTTTTTAAAGGGCCTCGTGAACTTCGGGTATCACAGAAAGCAGAGGGGAAAATTTTTAATTTGCAACACTTAATTTCCACTTTTATGAAGTCTAAGGAGACACAAACAGGCAAAATAATATTAAAATCTTTAGATTTAGAGAAAAAAAATCGGGAAAACTAAAGCTCCTTTATTCCTTTAAGGCAGCCAGGCCACGTCCCACGAACCAGAAGGAGCAGCGTGGTGGGGAAGGGAAGCGGGAGCAGGACTGGCCCCCACCCAGCAGGAAAAGCTTCAGACACCAACTCCTCATCTTTTCTTTTCTCCAAATTAGGCCTGGTCTCCACAGGCCTCTTGTGAAGCCGAAATGCTGAGCTCAGCCTAGGCCTGGTTCTTATTTCTCCGGGATCGCGCTGCATCCTTCCCTTCTCTAAACACAATTCGTTCTTGTCGGTTTTTTTTTTCCCCTGAAACTCAGCCACCAAAAAAAAAGCACAAAACCAGGCAGAAATAGCCTCAAAAATCAAGGGACCAACACAATTTTCACTCCCTGCTCCGCCACTTTCGCACCCACATCCACGGGAGCAATTTCAAGAATAAATAGAACAAATTTCAGGATTTGATTCCACAGCGCTGGCTGGGATGTTTTCCTGTTATCCCTCTTCCTTCCCTGCCCTCAGCTCCGTTTCCAACGCCTCCTGAGCTTGCAAAGCAATAAATAGATCCCACTGACAGTTAAAAATTAAGCTGCCCGTACTTGATAAGCTGCATAATAAAGCCCTTTCATGTGGAGATGAAACTCCAGCTCCCGAACGCAAGAATTCGCTGTGCCGAAAGAGGAAAGTAATTAATTCTGGTTATGCATACAAATTTCTACATCTGTTTCTTTAATCAACTATCTGCACACAGGCTGCAAAAAGCAGCTTATCTTAGGCCTGGTGGATTGGGGGGTTTTTTACTTTGAAGAGCCTGCCTTGGACTGGAGTTCTTTTGTTTTCAGCTGCATTAAAAGCACCAGGAGAGTGATTTTGGGCCTGCTGGATCACAGGAATCCATCAATCTCTCTTCAAAAGTCATTTTTATTCCGTGCCCTTGTTCCCACACCTCTTGTGGGGATGGAAGAAAATAGAAGCTGCTTAGTCCAGCTGTTATTCTCAGCCTAGATGGGATTTTTTTTTTTAATCAAATGTCTTTAATTTAATAAAGCACCTGATAACGACACACTTGGCATTTGGATGATTTCAACCCTTCAGGGCTGTTCAAGGAGGTGGTTCTGGACTAGGGCAGGAGCCTAAACTCAAAAATTCATTCACAAAGTTGGAATTAGCAGGGAATTTAGGGTGGAGGGAAGAGACTACGCCGTATTTGGTGTGGACAAGGGTTCCCTCACACGTTTATAATTCAGAATATGAACAGCAGCACAATGGGAGGCTTAAACTCAAATCCCTCAATCTTCTGGCACCTAAAGCAGCCTCTGGCATCTCCGCTTACACCTGTAGCTGTTTTAGAATCCCATCTCTTTTCCCCAAGAGGAAATTCCCTGAAATTCTCTAGGATGCAGCCACCCAGAGCCTGTTAAAAGAACCTTTAAATCACCTTTGTGGCGCTGTTTCAGCCCAGAAGGAGCTGCAGGTTTGACTGCTCCACCCCAGAGAAGTGAATTCGCCATCCCTGGAATGTTCCAGGCCTGGCTGGATGGGGTTTGGAGCAAGCTGGGATAGTGGAAGGTGTCCCTGCCCACGGGACAGGGATGATCCTTAAGATCTTTTCCAAGCTAAACCATTCCATGATTTTACGAGCCTGCTACAATTCCATTTGTAGCTCCAGTTTTTGGGAGATCCCCCCTGGCTGGGGGATTATCCATCACTTCCTAAACCACCTCGTCCCATATAAACACCCAATTTCCCGGATCCTGGAGCAGGAACGCGTTCAAGCCGAGCTTTATTTCGACAGGAATTCTTTCCCTGGCGGTTTTTTGGGAATACCCCAGTCCCTGGGGACGCTCACCACGGTGAGGTTGCGGATCTCCTCCATGACCCGTGGCCAGAAGGACTGGAGGCTCTGCTGGGCATCGCTGTTCCCGGCCGTGCCAAAGCCGCCGTCCGTGGACATCCTGGGAGCTGGGAGAGGAGAAAACCAGGAATGAGAGCAGGATTAAAGGCAGGAAAAAGGGGAATGGCTTCAAAATGATGGGTTTAGATTAAAGGTTGGGAAGAAATTCCTTCCTGTGAGCGGCTGGGATGGATTTCCCAGAGAAGCTGTGGCTACCTCATCCCTGGAAGCGTCCAAGGCCAGGTCGGGGCACTGTGGGATAGGGGAAGGAATGGGATGATCCTTAATGTCCCTTCCCACCCAAACCATTCCATGATTCCGTGATTCCATGTCCCAGGAATCCAGGAAAGACCAAATCCCTCAGAAGAAACGCCAGCCCAGGCCTCACAGCCTCTGGATTTGGTTTGTTTTTAAATTAAATTTATTTTTCCACAGAAAAAGTACAACAAACATTTACTTCTGTGCCTGTTTGACACTAAAGCGTCACTTTTTGTGGCTTTCCAGGAGTTTTCAAATCCCTCTTTTCCTCGGGTAGGATCAACAGGAAGAATGAGCAGTCTGTACAATGCAGGATACCAAAAGCAGGAAGATTTAAATTCCAAATCTTTTAATCGAAGCCGTTTTCCAAAGCCCCACAGCCGTGATTTAGCCTCGGGTGTTACAAATCTGCTGATGATCCCATTTATTCCAGAGGGTGTCCACACATCCAGGGAGATTGGGATCTCTGCAAACAGCTTTAGTGTCCCGAGAAGGAATAAGGTGAAAACAAAGGGAAAATAAGTGGGATCAGCCTCTCCCTGTATCCAGGTGAGGAGGGATGAGGAAGTTGGGACACCTTGGTGATCCAGTGACATTTTCCAGGTCCGGCTCCGCTCCCAAGTTTCTCTCTCAATAAATCCCTGGATTTATTGATATTGATATTATTGGCTGCGCCTTTGGGACAAGGAATTCTAATCCCAGTTAATATTAACACCAAGCTGGACACACAACTTGGGAATCCCTGGGAATATGAGGACCAGCCTTCCCGGCTTCCTCTGTGACAAGAGCACGTGGCTCCAGCAGGATTCCCAACCCTGGAAGGATTGGGAAGAAGACACAGCCCAAGAGGATGGAGCTCGGTGCTTTCCAGGTGCTGGGAGCAGCTTGGGAATTCTGGAGAGTCACCAACACCAAACACCCGGAGCAGCTCCAAAATAACCAGGAATGACACAGATCCCATGGATGGAAAACAAATCTCTGTCTCTCCCACCACAGAAAGGATTTTCCATAGGGAAGGATCTCCAGGATATTTGTGTGTCTTTTTTCCATTACACGGTGACACACGAGCAGATTCCCCGCTGGAAACGGGCACAGGAATTCCCAAATCTACTCCAGCCAGGAATTCCAAAATCCACTATTCCAAAGCAAGGAGGATCCCTAAAATGGCACTAAGGGGTCATGGCAGACAATCCTGCAGCCCACACTTCCCAAGGAAAACTTGGAACAGTCCTATTTCAACTCCACACTTCCCGAGGAAAACACGGAACAGTTCCATTTTAATTCCACACTTCCCAAGGAATACTTGGAATGGCTCTATTTTATTCCACACTTCCCAAGGAAGACTTGGAGCAGTTCTATTTTAATTCCACACTTCCCAAGGAAAACATGGAACGGTTCTATTTCAATTCCATGCTTCCCAAGGAAGACACAAGTGTTGTATTTTAATTCCACACTTCCAAAGGAAAACATGGAGCAGTTCTATTTTAATTCCACACTTCCCAAGGAAAACTTGGAACGGTTCTATTTTAATTCCACGCTTCCCAAGGAAAACTTGGAACGGTTCTTTTTCAATTCCACGCTTCCCANTTCAATTCCACGCTTCCCAAGGAAAACTTGGAACGGTCCTTTTTCAATTCCACACTTCCCAAGGAATACTTGGAATGGTTCTATCTTAATTCCACACTTCCCAAGGGATACTTGGAGCAGTCCTATTTCAATTCCACGCTTCCCAAGGAAAACTTGGAACGGTTCTATTTCAATTCCACACTTCCAAAGGAAAACATGGAGCAATTCTATTTCAATTCCACACTTCCCAAGGAATACTTGGAACGGTTCTATTTTAATTCCACACTTCCCAAAGGATACTTGGAGCAGTCCTATTTCAATTCCACGCTTCCCAAGGAAAACTTGGAACGGTTCTGTTTCAATTCCACACTTCCCAAGGAAAACTTGGAGAAGTCCTATTTTAATTCCACACTTCCCAAGGAAGACAAGGAACACTTGTATTTTAATTCCAGCAACCTGGGCGTGGGAAGAGCCAGAGGGAATTCTGACAAGGAAAAAGGGTCAGGGAATTGTATTTTCAGTCTCAGAGAAAGACAGGAAGAATTCCAGGTGAAGGAACCTCTGGAATTCAGTGACTGACACATTTCTTGCTGACTCTTCCACAATTATTTGCATGAGAATAGAACCTGCCCACAAACTGAGGTATTTCAAGTATTTGTAAGAAAATCACAGATAAAAATTATTCTAATGAGGGTTTAACTGGCATTTGGATCTCCCCCACCTCCATCAGCGTTGGCAAGAAATAGTTTAGGGATAAAAAAACCCCAATCCTTGGAAGCTGTTTTGGCCTGGGAATATTTCGATATTCCCGACGCTGGAATTTGGTGTGAGAGGAGATGCAATTCCTCTCGGACGCCAGGAAAATCACTTTTAAAACAGAGATTACTTGCATTTCTCCCATTTAAATGCTGCACTGAAACGTAACACTGCCCAGAATCCCAGGAAAACAACAAGTTAAAATAAAAGGAAAAAAGGGAATGGAAGAAAGAGGAAGAGAATTTCACCAGCACTGAATTTCTTGCACTAAAATCTGCCTCCAGATATGTTAAATATGCAGATTTCAGGATTTCAGAAACGGTTTGCTCTGGTCATCTATAATAGAAAAAAATCCAAAAAATTCCTATTTTTAAGTTAAACAAAAGATTTCAGAACAATGGGACAATTCCTGCTTTCCGTGGCTGTTTAGGATCATTTTCTGATAAATTGAGTAAAAGTAAAAACAGAGGCAGCAACGGGCTGGAAAACCGACAGAATAAAATCACCATAAACCCCAAAATAAAAGGTTCAAAGTGCTCAGAACACTACAGGAATTTCTCCCAATTAAAATACGGATACAGGAATGGTTTGGAGGTGCTGAAGAGGATTGGGAGGAAAGGGAAAAACCCCAAACTGCGACACAAAGCTCCAGAGCTGGCTCTGAGAGAGAAACCTCGCTAAGAACCCACTTCTGGGCAATTAGGGGAATTCCTTCTCCTCCTTTAAAACTCATCCCAGGATTAGAGCCGGCAAAAAACTCACTGGGGATGAGATGAGCTCAGCACGGCCAGAGGAATCCTGGGATTTCGTACCTGTGTCTAAACCTGTGTGGGTTTTTCCACTGGGAAATTTTATGGGGGAATTTTCCGGCTTCACTCTGCTCCATCCATCCATCCATCCATCCATCCATCCATCCATCCATCCATCCATCCATCCATCCCGATTTCCTTCCTCAGGATCCCCGAGCTCACCCAGTGAAGGCTCCCAAGGGGTTTAAGAGCAAAGTGGCTGCTCCAACCCCAAATTCTGCTGGAAAACAGGGACAGCACCCCAGGGAAAGGCTGGAGCTGGGCCAGGGGGGATTTAGGGAAAGGTTCTTCCCCCCAGAGGCTGGTGGGGCTCCCCAGGGAATGGGAACATTCCCAAGGCTGCCAGAGCTCTGGGAATGTTTGGACAACGCTCCCAGGGATGTTCAGGGTGGGGCTGGACTGGATGATCCTGGTGGATCCTTCCAGCTTGGGATATTCCAGGTGTGCTGGGATGAGCTGAACCACCCGAAATCCAGGCTGGGAGATGCTCCTGCAGGACAATCCCAATGAGGAGGTTCACGGACACGGCTCGGAGGGAGACGCCAGCAAGGAAACAACCCCTTCCCAAAAATCCAACCCCACACAGCAAGGAATGAGGGAAGAGCTTTCCCAGAGAAGCTGTGGCTGCCCCTGGACTCCTGGAAGCGTCCAAGGCCAGCTTGGATGGAGCTTGGAGCAACCTGGGATAGTGGAAGGTGTCCCTGGGGGTGGAATCCCCTTCAATCCAAACCATCCTGGGATTCTGTAACATCAGGGAAAACTGGGATTCACCTGCAACCCATCCACACAGCCTGGGATCTCTCCAGGCAGGAAAACATTTTGTCTTTCCAGACTGAGGGGAAAAAGAAAAGCCAGGAAAAGCTGAGGCCTCGCTGCCTGGAGGTGAATCCAGAGCAGATTCCCAGGAACATCCCAACGGGTTTTCCGCTCACCGGAGCACAACACCTCTGACAAACATTAAAATTCCCAAATCCGGCGGCAGCTGACAAAACCTGGAAGAGCTTCACTTCACGGGAGAGCAAAGGAAGCGTGAAGAACCCCTGGATGGGGTTTTTTTTGGGGGTTACTTTTGAACAAATGCTGCTTTCTGCTCTTTTTTGGGCGCCCTGGGAAGGGGGAAGCAGCCAAACCCTTTGGAAAATCCGCCACTTCAGCTCCTGGAAAGCACAACCGACGGGAAAACTGCAAATAAACCCCAAAATCTCCGAGCCTGCAATTCCACCCTGAGCGATATCCAGACTTTTTGCCTGGAAAAACAGCAGGAGCAGCCCACCAGATCCATGTCGTAGCCGCATTCCCAGGCATCCAAGTGAGGTGGGAATGGGAACGGGAATGGGACTGATGTCCCCATCCAGTGAGGGCCACGTCACAGTTTCTGCCGGCTTTTAAATCATTCCCAAATTCCCCTTGAGTAAGAAGTCAACCAAAGAGGCTGGAGAGCAGCTCCAAAGGAAATTTATCCAGATATTCCAAGGGATATGCAAACAGGGGAGGAGTGAGCCTCAGGGAAGGAGGAGGAACTCAGCAGCATCCCACAGATCCTGGTGGGATCAGAAATTCCAAGTCCTCTGCGCACAAAACAGCCACATTCCCACGATTATGGGGAAAATCCCATTTTTTTTTCCACAGAAGAAGCAGCACATTCCATGCAAGGATCCTAAGAAATGGTTAAACCTGAAATACAATGAAAACTTCAAAGAAATGAGGCACAAACCCCAAAAGTTTTGCCTCGACGTCCTTAAATGATGGCTCCAAATAAGGAGAAACCACAAATATTTCTGGAAAAAATCCCCCCCAATCCCAATCCCAATCCCAATCCCAATCCCAATCCTACCACGTGACAAACACAGATTTAACAACTCCACATCGACAGGGTTTCAAAAGCTCCCAATCCTCCAAAAAAAAAATCCCATAAAACTCTTCCTAAGTGGTTTTACAACAGCCACTATCCCACTAAAGTCCCAAGTTAATTATTAGGGAAAAAAAAAAAAAGAGGAATTTCTTTGCTCGTTTCCTCCTTTTTTGTGTTTTAAAGATGAAATTTTACCAGGGGAAAAATAAAACCCAGCAGCACAACACCCAGAAAAACCCCTAAAGAATAAAAAAATAGCCCCAAAATGGAATATTTAATTCAATATTATTCATGGAATAACAGCTCATTCATTTCCATGACACTTCCAAACAACCCGGAGGCTACTGGAGACACAAAGTGCCAGAAATTGAGGGGGTTTTAGCTTTAATTTTTTCATTTTGAGGGTTTTTAGTGGCTTTGAGAGGTGGCAGCAGCGGTGGGAAAAGATTTAATTGTGTTGGGGATCAAGGGTTTCTCCTTCCACCTCAATATTCGGGCTCAAATAGGTAAAATTATTAAATTAAAAAGGATTTTGAGCCACTTTGGCGCCACAGATTTCTTTTTTTTGCTGAACAAATCTCGCCACGGAGCTCTAAAAAATTCAGATTTTTGCGGATTCCGCTGCAGCAGCCGGAAAAAAATTCCCAGGATTTGGCCCTGCTGGCGTGGAAGGAAAACCTCAGGTTGTGGCACGGAAGGAGCTGGGATTACAACACACGAGGCTTTGGCTCCCGATGTTCTGAAGGACTCCATGGGAAAATCCTGGGAATGGGGCTTGTCAAACGCATTCCAAGGAGCACAAACATCCACAGGGACTCATCCCAGCCTGGCGGATCCCAGGAAAGGCTCTGCCTGGAAAATATTCCCAGGAAAAGAGCTGGGGGAACAGATTTGTAGGGTGGGGTTTGGGATCAGCTTTGGAGAAACCCAACCCACAAATCATGGGATGGGTTTGGGTGGGAAAGGGAACTTAAATCCCATCCTGTTCCAGCCCTGCCATGGGCAAGGACATTTTCCCTATCCCAGGTTGCTCCAAGCTGGCCTTGGACACTTCCAGGGAGCCAGGAACAGCCACGGCTTCTCTGGGAATTCCATCCCAGCCCCTCCCCACTCTCACAATTCTTCAAGAAAGAATTCCTTCCCAAAATCCCATCTATCCCTGCCCAATTCCTTCCCAAAATCCCATCTATCCCTGCCCAATTCCTTCCCAAAATCCCATCTATCCCTGCCCTCTGGCAGTGGGAATCCACTCCCCCCTTATCCTGTCCCCTCATCCCTTATCCCGAATCCCTCTCCAGCAGCTTCCAAAGTTGTCATAATAAAAAGGAAGCAGAACTTTACAAACGAAACCTAATTAAGCACTGAACCCACAGCACCGCTGTAATTATTAAAACATCAAAACCTCCGGCGTTACGGACAGGCAAGAAATTAAAAAACAAAAATAAAATAAAATCAATCAGAATTAATACGACTTTTTCAAGTTTAACACTGATTTATTTATCCAAAAAAATTCTGAGATGTTCTGAAATCCAACGCAGCCGTGGGAAAAGGGGACGGACACGAACTCGGGGGGAGGCTGAGGTTCTGCTCCTGATGAAAACCAGAAACCCCTCACTTTTTAAACACTTTAAAGCAGGTTTTTCAACATTTTAAAGCAAGTTTTCAACAAGTGGAAAGGTGATTTCAAGAATTAAATGCTGCACTGAGTGACCCGGGGAGGATCTCAGGGGTTTAGGTAAAGGAGGAGGTTGCAAACCAGAGTTTTAGTTGTGTCAGTCTCGGAAAAATAAACACCTGACCACTCCAGGTGCCTCCCAGCCACTTTTCCTAGGAATATTTGGGATGATTCCACCTTCAAACTCCATAAATCCTCCACCACAATCCCCCTGCTTCCATCCTCTGACTGAACCAGCCCCAAAGTGGGCGAGAGGGATCTGGATCCCAATCCCAACTGCTCACTCCAGGGAATTTTGGGTCAAATAAATGATTTTAAGGGGCTGCAGGGCTCTAGATATTGATATAAATTCAGTTATTTCTGGATCTATTGATAGAGAAATATCTATTTATTCCGATTATTCCATATAATATTTAATATTCCTATTACGGTCTTCACTCAATTTTATAAATTAAACCATCAAATGGCATCTCCCAAAAGTTAAAATTAATTCTTTTCATAGAAACCACCTCAAGTTTTTCCCTTGGGCTTAAATCAAACCCAACCTGAAGCGCTCAACAGGAAGCCAAGGATGGTTTAATTTCCTTTTTTTCCTTCTTTTCTTTCGTTTTTTGTTGAAATAAAAATGCTTTGGTGTTAAAAAGAAGCAAATTTCCCCACTTCTGGGTCACCTTCGTGGCATGGAAAGGGAAAAGTCCTGCTCTGATTTGAGCAGGAAGTGACCAAATAAACAGAAAACAGAAGAAAATCCCCTCAGTGAAATCTCAGCCTTTGGAAAACCTTCGGTTTTTGGGAACAACTCCCAAAAAAATCTCCTTTTTTAACTCCTAGGATTCTTTGGAGATGTCCTGAAGTTTGTTCTTGCTGTCAGTGCCCCTCGTTGTGGTTTTTAACCCTTCAAAAAATTCTTCTTGATCATAATTAAAGACTTTAACTGATTACAGAGCTTTACAATTTTCAATAACTCACGCTTTTAGCTTCCAAAAAAATCCCCCAATTTAATCCATTTACAACACAACAAGCCCTGAAATGAAGAAACCACCTCCTAATTAAACATGATTAAAATACAGATGTCACCCCCATTATATAAACGCGAGATATTAGCCCGATTAAACGAAATAAAACCCAAATTCAGTGGCTGGAAAGGTGACCTCGTGTGGGCACCCAAACCCCGCACACGCTCCGAGGTGGCTCAAGCTGGGGACAGCAATGTCCCCTCCCCCAAAAACGTCCCCAACACCTTCACTGCTTTCGTTGGTGCAAAAAACGAGGCTGGAAAAGTCAATTAAATAAAAATAAATGGGGTTGTTTTCCAAGCCTGAAGTTCCAGGTTAAAATCTTAGAGGAGGTAAAATTCACAGGAAAAATCCTCCTGGAAAAGCAAACCCCCGGAAAAATCAAGGGAGAAAATCCAGCTTCTGGAAAATGAAAGTAGGAAATCAAATTCTTAAGAGAATAAAGCTAAAAATATCAAACTCCTGGAGAATAAAACAAAAAAAATTAAATTAATAGAGAATAAAGTGAAAAAATGAAATTTATATAGAGAATAAAGCTAAAAAATGAAACTCGGACATTAAAACTAAAAATAATCAAACTTCTACAGAGAATAACACTAAAGAATTAAATTCATAGAGAATAAAGCTAAAAAATGAAACTCGGACATTAAAACTAAAAATAATCAAACTTCTACAGAGAATAACACTAAAGAATTAAATTCATAGAGAATAAAGCTAAAAAATGAAACTTATATAGACAATAAAGCTAAAAAATTAAACTCCTGGGGAATAAAACTAAAAAAATCAAACTCCTGAGGAATAAAACTTCTAGAAAACAACAACAAAAAAATCCCTGGAGATCTTTGGAGCAGAGGGGACACCCAAACTTCACTCCTTAAAACGGGACCTTCCTACCCCTCCACTTCTGGGGAGGGGGGAAAAAAGGTCAGGAACCGGAATAATTTGTGAATAAATCCATTTCCAGATTTCCCAGGCTCTTCCTGCTGCTCTTGACCTAGAAAGATCAAGCAGCACCTACTCTTCCCCAGCCTCCTGCAAGCTGAAGCGATAAAAAATTGACAAATATTGGGTGTAACCAAGATTTCTGCGGGATTTTTGCTCTAATTGATGGGAGCTGCAGGTCGCCCTCGCGTCCTGCCAACAGTTAAAAGCTGGCTATAGCCTAATTTCAAGGGAAATGTATTTAAATATCTCGTTTTTGCTCCAAGATGCTGACAATGACCTTCATCCTCACAGCAAATCGCCCACTCCTGGCCCACAGCCTGCTCCAGAAGTTCCTCCAACATTCCCCAATTATTAAAAGGTGACTTTGGGGGATGTTTCTCCTCCTGCTCCCTCCTCACACCGAAACTGTGACGACGCCGAGAAGTTGAAGAACCCCGAGAGAAGGCGACGGGAGTCTTAATTTTTAATTAAAACGCCCCAAATAACACTGGGAACGAAGCTCAAACCCAAGGAAATCCTGACAGGAGGCGAAGCTCAGGTTCAAGGGCCTGGACCCGTGTTCTACAATCCTCACAAGAAGAAGTTGTACAATCTAATTATCCTTAATTTTCCAGCGCAGCGCTTTTAAGGTCAACAATCAGCGATCAGGAAAGGGGGGGGGAAAAAGTGGTTTTTCACCCTGACAGGGGAAAGGACGGCAAAAGCATCTCGGAGGAGCAGGAATGCCCGCGATGTGCTCGCCGAAACCCAACTTTAATGCTAATCTCCCAACTATTCCCCGTGTCCTTGATGCCCTCGGCCACCGCGAGCAGCTCCATTTTTTTCCCCCTCTTTTCTCTTCTTTCTCTCTCTTTTTTTTTTTTTTTAAT
>VZTI01005784.1:0-49050 GCA_013397865.1 Struthidea cinerea | reverse complement strand
GCAGAGAGACAAAGAGACAACTAGACTACAATGTATTCATTTTATTTATCTTCATTGGAATCCTAAGATACTGTCGAAGAGTTGGTAACAGCTGAATAGGGACCTCATAGTTACCCTAGGGCTGTTTCAAGTAAAGATCCCATGACGTTAATGTGAGTTTTGAAATTGAGTATCCATTTGTAAAATCCATCCTCCCTACACTCCAAACCAAGATAGAGGCGTGTTACAAATGTCAGATCAAGCTAAACCGCTTTGCATTTTCTGAGGTTTGCATGTACGCAATCTTGTCAAATGAAAGCCATAACAAGCTTGATACAACAAAGGACAGAGTGAGCTCCTTATGCTGTTTGTAGTGGGAGCAGCTAAAGCCTCATGCCTCCTATAAAGGCAGTATGTTTAAAGAGACTGGGAAAGATGCCCAAGTTCTAGCAATTTTTTACTTGCCAGCGTTAAACAGAAAACAAGTTATTGCCACAGTAAGAAGTCAGACTTTAAAAATGGTAGAAACATGCATCCTGGACCTGTTATATATACATGTATTCATCAGCCTCTACAGGAGAAGAAAGCGTATTATAATGTGATTACCCACAGCAAGGTGCTGCTGGAGTGCTAATAGCAATCTGTCCTCTTGAGCTTGCAGAGCTCTGCACTGCAGCCTGGAGACTCTTCTCACTTTGAATTCAAGCTTATTGTCTCAAACAGAAATTATGTTGCAAAGCACTAAAAGATATTTTAATAAAATGGTCTAGGCTAAATTGCTGACTACAGGACAATTCTGCAGCTTCACAACAGGAATTGTAGGGTTCCTGCTGCCTTCTTAACTGCATGATAAATTGCAAGCCTCTTGCTTCTGTGCCACAGGCTCAGAGAGCATTGTGTGATCACCATTGCTCTTCTGATTTACTTTTCATGCCCACTGGTACCCATATAAAAATACCTCTGTTTATGCTGAGGCTCTCTCAACTTTTCTCATTGGTTATAGAGTGGAACAATCAGGTTGGCAGTTAATGTAAACATATATCCTGGATGTAATGTTAATTACATTTTAATTCCCTGTGTCCGTTACATCTGTCACCTCAGTTTGTGCACTTGCTATGAGGTTATTAACCCATCCTCAGGGCTCTGGAGATCATTTACTCAGGTGTGCACAAGGCCTGGTTCTGCAATTTTATGCAGATAGCAATACCAAAATCTTCTGTTTTCACACAGAGTTTGCAGACTATTTCGCTGTGCAGTGCGAGGTGTATGTACCTGTTCTACTGTTGTCTTTTATGGCTGGAAGCTACTCCTGGGCAGGAGTAATACATGAAGGTTTGTTTTCACCCAAATCTCTGTGACTAGTGTTTTTCTTTGTAGAGGTCCTCAGGGGCATCAGGGAGTTGGCTTTCACCATTGTTTAGGTACAAGTAATTGGTGGAATTTTGTTTGTTTGAATAACTCACTGAGGACCTTAGCCAAAATCAACTGAACTTGACAGAAAGCCTGGTATTGGCTACGAGAAGATTTTGTTACAGCTCAGGAGTGAAGACTTTGCCCCAAACATTGTGAAACCTGACTAGGTCAGATGGGAAAAATGCCATAGTAAGAAAAGCAAAGAGAGCAGATGTGAATGTGTTACTAAAAATGTAGGGGCCTTCATGAGATGATTTCTGTGCTAGTGAGAAACTGAGCTAGATAGTCTTCTCCTAAGCCTTGGTCTTGATGGGTTGTAGGTGTAATCTGATGGCTTCTGCTCCACAGTACAGAGACTGAACACATTTGAGCCTAAAAAGAGACCCCACCTATGATTTCTTTCTGAGATCCACCAAACAGACAGTTTAAAATCTTTTTGAGTTTGTGCTTCAGTGGTTCAGTTAAATGTTTTTAATCCGGATGTCATACTGTATCAAGGGAAAGAACCTTCAGAAATCTAAGTGTATTATGTCGGCTGTCACTTTTTATTAACTAAACTTGTCAAAAATGCTAGCAATATTTCAGTGTTAAATGCTAACATTTAAATCTACATTTAAACAGGATGCTATTGTTTTCATTAAAGTGTGTTGTCAGTGTTTCTTATATTTGCATCTCACATTGTACTTAAACCAGTCTTTAACAATAATATTTATATCAGGCTCAGTCTTCCCCACGATTTTGCTTGTGATGAGTGCTAAGCTGAGAAGTCTGCAGTCAGCCCTGCGGTTTGCCTACCATTAACACTTTACCTGTTCTTATGTCTGCATCTGTCATCGTGCAGCATCAAACACAGACAGATTATTTTTAAAAAGATTTATTTTTGTGTTGGTTATATATATTCTGCATGCAAAACTGTCAGGTCTACCAAAAGCACCTACAAGTGCTTTTACAGATACAGCAAAGATAATCACAGCATAACCTCTAAATTTTGATGCAGCCTTTGGCTCTAACTGCTGCAGTTAACACAATTATCATTGGGTGAAGTTACTGTATGTGTACATTGGTTAATATTTACACAGTGCTTTGGAGACACAAACTATTGAAGCCCTAAATGGTATTCATACCTACAAAAACTTGCTGCTTTAGGACAAGGATTAGAAATATAGGCCACCTGAGGTGGTACAAAACCTCGGTGAGCAAGAGTGTAGTTCAAAGCTGATGTTCCAGTATGACAGATGGGGTTCTGCATTATTGAAAAACCCACAAACACCTCACAATTAGCTGACCATTATGAAACACTGTAATGTCTAAGTTGTGACATGGTTACAAGGAAAGGACACACAATGACACTGAACAATTGAATCAAAATAACAGTCCTAAAATAGTAAATATTGCAATGAATTATTAAAGTTGCTTATTTTAACATTTTATTTACTGAATTTTGCATTATTAAAATTACAAATCATCAACTCACATTGTGCTGTCATTGAATCTCCCTGAGATTTGCTTTGTTCCCATTCAGTCTATCCAGTCGGTTAATACGAACTTGGTTCCTGAGTCATTACACTCTTATGATTCATGCCACTGACTCCTTGTTGTCCATTCTGTCTCATTTGAATTTTCTTGGCTGTGCCAGGTAAGCTTTGCAAATCTCCAGCACACCGTGAATCTCTCATCATGCGTTTTCCCATGTGCAACACCTCTTGTCCTCCATGTCCCAGGGTGCTAAGCTACTGCCTTCTTTAATTTAATTTTATCCCTGGCACTCATCCTTCTTGCAGTACTCAAATGAAAAAAAAAAAAATTAAAATTGCTTGGTAAAATGAAATCCCTCATGAGATGCCCAGCATATGCCAACTTTCCTGTGATTGTTTTCATACTGTATAAATTTTCATATATTTTTGCTAAATATATAGGATGGTTTCATGTACAGGTCAATCAATGGATTCTTTAGCATGGTAACAAGGAAAGACTACTCCTGTGACATGCCCCAAAAGGACCAAGGCTTTGAGATAAAATTCCCTACAGGGAAGGGAGGAATCTGTAATGCTAAAAAAAGGAACACATCAAATAGAAAACTTTTTAGACAGAGTGAAAGCACAAAGGTATAGAAACAGCTCTACCTATACTCTTCTGTGTTGCTGAGAAAAGCCTGGATCTCTCTGTCCCATCCAAGGAAATAATGCTGGCCCAGCTGCAGAACAACATCCCAGTCTGTTCCCGTTTGTGTGTCTCTCCTCCTCCATGTCTCCTCCGATGATCACCTACAGCCCTTCATGGAAAACATGATGTAATAGACACACAAAAAAAGAAGAATCACCCATCATGGTTTAAAGAGACCCTGAGAAGGCAGGTCTCATAGACAATTCTTATATCATCTTCAACATCATTTCTGTTCTTCTTTGAGGTCAGAGAACCTTGATAAGGCTGATTCCTTCTGGGCAAAGCTGCAGCACAGATAATCCCGGCAGCAACAGCATAAAGCAGGGTCTGTCTTCTCTTGTAGCTTGGATGCTTTATGTTCAAAACTACCTATTTATAACCTTTCTCATATGAATGCTAAAATGGTATCTGCCATTTTTAAAACAACACTTATCTCTTCTGGTGAAATTGTTTTATTTTTAAAACTACCTACCTTGTGCACGTAGTCATACTGCTGGCAACGACAGATGAGCTTTGACTCAAGTCCCACTAGAAACAGTGTTTTGCCATTACACCTCATTTGCCTTTTTCTCTTTGAAACTTCTCCTGATAGATAAACTTCTGAATATTTTCAAAATATCAGTTCAGTGGCAAGTTAATTTTGAGACTATCTGTGACACCTGCCTAATGTCTGAATGGGGATGCTAAGTCAGCTGTATGTAAGCACAGTGCTCACTGCCCTTACGTGTCCCCAGAGCAGTCTGTGTGGGAGGAGAGACTGCCCTGCCCATCAGACTGGGTAAGGCATGCATTTCACTTTAATTATGGATAGATGGTTGACAAGTGACACTGTTAAACCTGCTACCCATCACTACCTGAGTCTGAGCTTCTCACCTTGCTCCAGGGAGATGCAGGCAGTGCTGGCCAAGGAGTGGAGTGGGAGCTGCACCTTGGCCTCCTACAGGTATTTAAAATCTGGGCTTAATCACCTGGAGGAGAGACATGGAAGTGGGATGTGATTGCTGTCCTCAGCTACCTGCCAGGGGTTAGAGAGAGGGCAGTTAGACTCCTCACAGAGCTGAGCACTGGAAGGAAACCTTCCCATGTTGCAGCAAGAGAAATTCAGATTAGAATCAGAGAATCATTTAGGACGGAAAAGACTTCTAAGATCATCTTGTCCAGCCATAAACATAACACTGCCAAGTTCACCACTAAACCATGTCCTTAAGTGCCACATCTTTCAAATACCTCCAGGATGGTGTCTCAGTCACTTCCCCATGGCAGCTTGTTTCAATGCTTGAATTTTGATGCTCCAGTTTTGCCTGTACAAGAGGTTGGGTCAGTCATGCCATAAGTGCGTTTTGGGCACCACGCCTTCCTCTCCACTGACCCTGCAGGGAGCTGGAGTGAGGAGTGCAGCTGGAGGAGGTGGCACTGCAAACACCAGCTGTACCATGGGAGCTTCTTGTCTACCCCGCTTGGAATCACCCATCTGTTTGCCCTTTGGTCCTTTAAGATATTTTAAGAATAATTGCCTCCTTAGTAGTCGCTGAACTCTTTTTAAGGACAGATAAAGTGCAATCCATGCATTCTAGCTTGTGATAAATGGGCATGCATTTGATATACAGCAAATGTTTCTGTATGTATTTTTCCTCTTCCTAAAAATGCCATTGCTTTTCTTGGGCTTAAGCTGTCTTTGTCATTAAAAGTAAATCTAGGGAATCAGGTAATCATTCCCAGAATATTTCCATTTCAGTCTAATGATAGGGAGGAACAACCCCTCATGTAGAGTGCAAGTTAATACTGCTGTCAATTTTTTCAGGTTTCCCCCACAGAATTATTTATGCTTTCACATGAATGACTCCCTGAAAGGTTATTCAAAATAATAACAGTGCATATTTCCTTCTTTGGTCCAGCTATGGTTCCAGAGCAGTGTGATTATGTGGAAAACCCAAGATACCTTTCCAAATGTAATACCTTGCACCAAGGCTTCCTGTATCTGACAGTAATAGGAAGAGGACTTGCAGATGCTGGCCTCTGCATCGTACTCCGTTAACTTGGCACAGTCTTATTTTGGTAGGATTCCACTCTTGCTGGGATTCTTGCAAAATCTGTCAACATAGACGGCTGCTCAATGCTGAATAAGCTTTGTTTACTATTGGTGCTACAAGTGAGTCAAAAAGATCTGTGATCACCTTCTGGCCAAAAGGCAATGCTAGAGTTTTCTGTGCAAAGATCATTTGGAATCTTAACATTTTCAGAATCATGTACAAAAAAATATTGAAATCCCACAGATACTGAAGAACATGTGAAATACAGTTTATGTGTGTGTGCCAAAGACTTCTGTCCAAGTTGGAACAAGGGGATGCCTTCTGATCTTTTTGTTTCCAAGGCAAATTTTTTTTTTTTTGCACAGCCTCAACCAGTCCTCTGGACAGAATGTAAATCCAAGAAAGTTCTCTTTATAGTATTTGGAATTAAGTACTGCACAGATATTTTGCTAACATCTGTCTGCCTCAGTTTAGGGAATAGAAACTGATTCATCTGAGGAAGCTGCTGGCAACTGACATACAGAAAAGCTGAATCACAGCCAGCACCAGAATCATAAAAATGCACTGTTTTGTTCAAAGGGAAGAATTTTGTCATTAGCCATGCCAAAACCTGCCTTCGTTGACAGAAATGGATGAGAGAGCATTACCTTATCTCAACATCCACTTTACCGGGTCACACGCTGGCGGAGTCCTAACTGCATCCATGATCTTGCAGAGGTGACAAAGCCAAGCTTGTTCCTAGCTCAGGAGAAGCTTCTCTATATGTGTGCATTTGAAAATGGATTATGTGGCCAGGCAACAGGCAGCCCTTGCAGGGAAGCCCCTCTATGATACCACTTCATTCTCTTCTTCATCCCCTTTTGGGAAGCCTCTGTTGTGAAAGGGATGATATCAGGAGACAGCAGGAACCACTGAAACTGTGGATGCTCACCAGCCTCACACTGGTCCCCTCAGTGAAGTCGTCCCTAAATAAATGGGTAGCCACCGCAAAAAGCCCATCAGGTGAGAAATACACCATCAGGAAGAGGAGAGGTCAGGCCTACCCAAACTCTCTGTTGTTGAGGATGGGAGTTTTCGGGAGCAATACTTTCAAGGAGAAGGCTGATGGAAAGTATTGCTCTCTTCTCCAGTGGAACAGTCATTAGAGAAATTACTGGATGGCACATCCTAGGATTTTGCAAAACATACATTTCTTCTGAATATTTCTAGATTATTTTAAGAGATTTACTTCCTGACTCATTGCTTCTGCGGCCTTACTAAGGAACAGTGCAAATACTGAAATAAGAAAAAGAGAAGGAAAAGTCATGTCTCTCCTAACTTTTTGTGCTTTGTCATCTTGGAAGGTGCCTTGAGTGCTTTTTTTTCCTTTCTGCAAGTTGTTTATACCTCCTGGGAGAGACTCTTAACAGAGGAAAAACAATTAGATGGCTCTAGGAATGTCATCAGGAAAATACTGCCTTCTCTTGACTCCATGAGAGCAAGTGTGCAGCCGAGCCTGCTAATGTGGACAGATGCTTGTACAGTACCTTTAGCGCATGTGATAAAAAATGAAAGACTGCAGCAATTCAATAGCCCAAACTTCTATTCAAACAAAGGCACTTGGTATATACAAAAGCACAGTTAAAAGACATCTGGAACTGATAGGCAAATAGCTTAAGCTGAGAAATAAAAAAGAAATCTTCATAATACAAGTAATATCAGGCTATCTAAAGAGAACTTACTTTCTCTCATTTCAGCTGATTACATCTGCTTTTGTTACTTTATTACATCACTGTTATCCAAAAAGTGCAAATATTAAAGGTATTTTCAAGTCTTTTAAAGAAAATTTGAAGACAACGGGGGCTTTAGGAGCATATCGGCCTATGTGGTAAGGATGTGTTCACAATGATCCATTGAGTATTTATTTTAGCAACAAAGGTTGAGGAGACAAAATTATGCACCTCTGCTCATGTCTTTAACAGTTCATTTGATTGTATAACAAAGGGATCTCAGGCTGTTTGCATATTCATTTTCAGGTGTTCCCTAAGAAATAATCTAAGGATTTGAGGAAGGACTGCAGTAATTCATTGTGCTTTAAATTTTTGAAAATTAAAAACTGATGTTTATATGAGAAAGCTGTTTTTTACTGCTGTTACACATATCAGTGAAGTTCAGTGTTGTAATGAATTACCATGTACTTCTGGAAACATTTTTAGGAGACATCTCATATTCCAGGACATCCTGCATCAACAGAATTTGTTAATCTGCATTATGCTTCCATTATTGCATTGCTGCTTTAATTTGATATAAAGCTAGAGATTCAATGGCTGACATCAAACATTGACCTCGTTGTAAGTGTCCTGAAGATATTATAGGTGAATAAAAGAAGCATTCTTTATTAAATTATACTCCCATACATTCCATATATGCAGGTGTGGAGAAGAAGAAAATATTTGTAGCAATACCTTATCCAACCACATCTTTTAAAAGCTCTGCAAAAAAAAAAAAAAAAGAAAACCCAACCAAATCTGTATTCCTCTTTTCCCAAGCACGTCAGGGAGGTTATTGTAATAGAAGTTACATTAGGCTGTCTCATAGTGCTAAAATATCAACATTGTCCAAATATGCTACCAAATATGTGTCGGCATATATTAGGAGGGGGACAAAATACGTTCTTAAATTGTTGTAGCTGAATCACTGAGCCAGAGCTGGGGTAAGGCACGGAGGTCTTGCAGTGTACTGGGTGCCTCCTCAAAAGGTGGTACGTAGGGGAAGGCCATGAGCACAGTGCAGCTCATGCCCAGCAGCTTGCAGGATAAATCCTCTTTGAAATGGATTGATCATCTCTAGATCATTCCATTTATTTTATCAAAAACTTCCCAAATAAACTGGTTCCCAAAGAAACCTCCTGTTTTTACAGAGTTGAGAAATGGTAAGTTTCTGCTCTAATGAGGAAAATATAAATAAATAGAAAGGACAGAGTGTAAAGTGAAGGGTCAAATGCATGATGCTCAAAAATCTCTGACCAGAAAGTAGGGCCAGACTCACAGCTGCTGAAAATTACTGACTTCCCTGTTAATGATCTGAAACTCACTTGTTGCAAAGTGCCCTGTGACACCTTCCTAAAGGATGCTGTGTGTCAGTATTGTGCAGTAACTAAAGGGTTTTGTGCAATAAGGAATAAATCCATAGGGTTGTGTTCCTGCAAAAGATTAGCCTTTGAGTGATAATTTCATAAATGAGCCATTAAGACCATGAGTGAGAAGATCTGTAAAATCATATAGAGAGGAACTGTGATCAGGCAATGGATGCAACTGTCCTGACGACAAGTAGTGATCTTACAAAAATCAATGTAAGCACACAAAAATTTGGCACTTTGATCCAAAACTACACTTTGACCTCTGTCTTCCATGGTTTTTATCAAGACTATTTCAGAAAACTTTAACCTATAGGTGGCATTCAAGGATAGCAAATTACTCTGATTTTCACACAGGTAGAGTGCTGCCACACTTGGTCACACAGGAATGTTATGAAGGTGCTAATTTTTCATAAGTGAGTGCCGCAGTGTCATTCTCAGTGGTACAGACCAGAATGGGAAATGTGCTTGTCCTGCTGTGGCTCTGAGAGGTGTCAGCTGCCTTTCTCCACAAAGTTCCGTGCCACACCACAGACCCCTTTTTTTACTTTAGGTGCTGAATTGCTTAATGGACTGGGTAGAAATGGGTCCTGGGCTGTGACGTGCCCTGAACTCCAGCCAAGTCTGCCTGTCCCTGGTCAGGGGGAGCCTGAGCCGCGTCCATCCGCTGCCTGCTGCTGGAAGGGGAAGGTCCCAGTACACTGCGAGCTCCAGCTGCCACACCTGGATGTCGCTGTCAGGGCTGTGCTGAGCTGGCATTGAGCAGACAACTCATGGGTGCTTCCACAAAGTGCCCAAAGACAACCCTGGCTATGCTGTTGCGGATTGATCTGGACTGCAAATAAAATCCCAAGAAACTTTATTTCCTGTCAGAGACCAAATCCTGACAACCCACTGCCTGGAGTGTCTGTGAAGGACCATTGGGTGTCTCCTCTTTAGATCATACCTGGGGAGGATGACCACCCTGCCAAAGGCAGAGAAAAAATAAAGTGCTTGAAAAACATAAAGAAAGTAATAGTAGTATCACCACTTGCTTTCCACCAAACATTGGTGCAGCAGAACTTGAGACCAGATGTAAACGAGGAAGCAGCTGGGAAAGCTCAGGGACAGTCTGGGACCTCAAGTGTGTGCTGAAACAGGGTGCCGACTTGCAGATAAGAACGATCCTGTATGACTTGTTTTCCCCAGACATCCAAACACCATCCAAGCGAGCCCACCCTGCCACTATGGGATTTCCCTCCTGCCTGGTTGTCAGGTGGTGTTTGGCACCACTCACACTGCAACCATGTCCTGGTGCTCTGGCTGCCTTAGAGATTTGCATCTCTTTGAACCAGCATGGCAAGCCATCGCCTTGGTCCTCAGCCCAGAATAACCAGGCAGCAGGGCATGCAGTCAGGATAAAACAGCATAGCACCATTTCTTTGCTGAGATATAAACCACGTAGGAGTGTCATGACCTGTGCAGGAGCAACGTGTTCTCTAAAGTACACTTATATTCTACCCATCAGCACAGGCCAGTCCTTCAGAGCTTCACGTGCTTGAATCACCCTGGGATTTCATCCCCCAATACTTTCCCCACACCACACCTCACCCTGACTGGCACCGAGATGCTGCTCTGCACGTATTTACATTCATCCCTTTGTGGCTGGAGACCCCCATTCAGAGTAAAAATCAGACAGCTTTTTTTATCTCCTAAGCATAACTGCTGAACTTCTCAAGTCTCCTACACCCTCATCTCATGTGGTCAGTGCAGTTGGTGGCCCGAGGCAGACAGTCTGCAAGCACAGCTGGGCACTGCCCTTGTCACAAGGCAAAGCAGCCAATTGCTACCAGCACTGCCTGCCTTCACTGAATTCAGAGGTCTGCAAGGCATGCAATCCCTAATGCTTCCCTTAGAAGGTTTTCTTAATAAATCTACGGTGCATCCAAGGTAAAACCCTCTTTTGCTGTTGTTGTGACATTCTCCTTTGCAACCTGTCCACACAGGACTTTTCCTCTGCAAATTCTGCAAAGCACTGTTCGGGGGTTAATTAAAGCAGTCTGTTTCTACAGCACGTTCTGTCTGTTTCTTCTTTTCATTATTAGATTTGATGACACATTTGCCTGTGTGGCTTCCCACAGATGGCACGGAAATTTTGTGATCAAATGTTAAGAGTAAACCAACTGTCAGATCCAATCACAGCTTCCTGTATTGCTCTGCTGGTGTAGGAATACCGTTTTAATAAAGGGCTCCTTCTTTTAAAGTGATAGGGTTTACAGCAAGGATGAAGTCTGAGAGTAAGATGTCTAGCTCAATATGAACAGTTTCAGGACTGTATTGAGAAGTTTTATGTTTTAAATATAGATTTTATTTGCAAACACTTTTTAAAAAGCAATAATACGAAGTGAACATTATTACAGATTGTGGTTTAATTCACAGGCAATTTTCATGGTAAACTGAATAAAATTCAAAATAATGTGGGTGGTGGATAATTCAAATGCTTTGAAAATTGTCACTTCACAATAATCAAGTGTAATGTAATGCACACATGCACGCACACAAGAAAAATCAGACGTTGCATAGTTTAGTTTGCTTTAAAACAGAAAGCTGGTTTATCGGGAAGAGATTTTTCCTAGAGGTGGCCATTGTAGTGCTAATAGAAGGTATATACATGCCTAGCACTGATCAGCTCGCCTCAGCCTCCTCTGAACAGATCAGACTTGTCTTGGGGGCAGTAAACTTGGATCTGACATTGAAGAATCTGAGTAGGTGCTCTGGTTGATAATTCAGATGTTGACAGAACAGCATAAACTATGCAGATCAAACATTTATTTTGCTGTTTTAGCTTTTTCTGCTATTCACGAATTATCTATGAACAGAATTTGATTTTGACAGATTTGTTCAATATTCAAAGTACTCAGAACCTGTTCCAGGTTATATCTTGTTTGCAAATTGATTGTTTTCAGTATGGGTGTGAATTCAATGGTTTGCTGAGTATCATCCTCTGCTGCTGGTTGGAGAAGTAAAAGATTTTACAACAGAGGAAGGAGAAATCTAACTTCCTCACACTAATAGCATGAGCAGCAGGCTCTGCCTACATGGTCAAGTTGTGATTTTCTTGCAGAGAACTGATGGAAGCACCTGGTACTTGCAGGCCTCTTCCCTGCTTCACCCAAAACCCTGTGAGGCACCTGGACACCCTTCCCAACCTTGGTTCTTTCCCTAAATATCCCATAGGCCATTTTACACTAAATCCCTTCAAAATGCCCCATAAGTTTTGCACAGCACTTCCCCCGTACAGTCCAAAATAAGTCCCATGTCCCTGTGCGCAGTCAGCCCATGGTTTGCTGGAGCTGGCTGGGGAGGGAAGGATCTCTCCTTGACCCACCCCACTGGGTTTCCTCCCAGGGACAGTGGTCTGCTTGGCCTTCTTGGATGGCTTTGGAGTAACTGATTTGGGGGCTTTGGTTTTGTTCTCTTCACTGGGACCTGGTGTGTCATTGGCCGAGTTTTGGTCAGGATACCTAACCAAAAGGTTTGGGCATCCTCTGGTTTTTTCCATTGGCATTGTACAGGGAGGGAACCCTGCTTCAGTGGGGCAGGTGGTAAATCCAGCCAGAGATCCAGGTTTGTGGATGGAGAGGGGAAAGCCCTCAATATGAAAGCCGGGTGCCTAAAGCTAATCCCAGGCTGACACTTCCACACTAATCAGATATTCTTCCATCTTCCTGGTGTTCTCAAGAGACTGATTAAATAGAGGGATCAATGGATGGCTTCACAGTAATTTCACACTCAGAGAAGATTCCTTTCACGTCCTGTTATAATTAAAATAACTGACATTTTTCTATGTTAATAAGCTACTTTATTTCTTGGTGGGGCTTGGTGGGGCATAACAAACTCCAGCATGGACTGGTTCTCCCATGTATATTGTCCTTTCTAGTTCTATAGATACAGATGGCTTTGCAATGCCACGTGAAAGACCAATTTGACTAAGATATGGTATTTAGTATTAAAATTTCTCATGCACATATTAAATAGCATATTTAAAGGTCACAGCAATTTAAATTGTGATCTGATGAACCTTGTGGTTTAGTGCATTATGCATTAGATGTAAGTATTTTCAGATTTTTAAATCAAAGACATTAAAAACCATCATTTTATCATTTTATTCTGAAATTGTTGTTTTCTCTACTAGTGACCTTCAGTGTTTTTACCTTGGGCAGAAGCCATAGGATTTACTTTTACACCAGGTCCTAAAATCCTCTTGGCAGGGGGGAATGCCCAGCATAGAAAAGAGCGAGAACACAAAAAATATTTGTAAAATAATCCAGACTTGAAAATATGGTACACCAGTCTTGTTTCAGCAACACAGAAATAAAGTATCTGGTTTTCAGAAAAATCAGATCAACTTCCTAAGGGTCTGGTTAAACTGCTGAGTGTAAATTGCTATTGGAATTGACTGTTAAAGATCTTGGTTGATCAGGTTAAACATCTGCTGGATTTATTACAGTTTTATTTGTACTTCATCTGTAACTGGCACAATTAAGCCAATCAAAGTAAGTGAATCAAATCTAATTTACTCTCTAATGGACCAAAAAGGAATGAATAAACACAGCAGTATTAGATCCAAATGATTAAACATGTCTCTGAGGTATTTTTTTTTCTATTTCAGTATAGAAGAATCACGGTGTTTATGCTGTAATTAATCACTAAGGAGTGATGTAAACTGAAGTTTGAGCTTTCATTCATTTTTCATGTGGTTTCATAAAAATGCTAAACAAAACATGTGAATGTAATGAAACAAATTCCATTGAAATTGGGTACATTTATTCATATAACCATTTACATTCTATCTAAAATCATTATAGGATTGACACAGAGAGGCGTATTTATCAAATTGGATGAAAATTTGTTGTAGAAATCTTTTTCACTTTACTAGGCCTTTTAAAGACAAAATTCAGCCCATGTGTAAATAGCTGTCTAAGATGCACGTGTCATGTTTAGGTTCATTAGGTAAGCATAAAAGTTAAAGTTACGTAATCAGGATTAATTTGATATTTTAAAATTATGCAAAATGGGATTGAACCTACTACACACTAGCTAGGAGATGCACACAGTAAGACTGGAGTCCTTCCTACATCCCAGCACGAGGAAGTAAACCTCATTTTACAGCTGTTTACTTACACTGCCAACTGGAAACAGGATTTAATCTGAAACAAGTAACCTAAATAAGAAAACCATTTAAAGCATTAATAAATAGAGTACACAGCATGATTTAACCATATTATATGAAAACCACCCCTTCCTTTGGAAAGACTTGCTTTTTTGTGCCTGTGTGATGCCTTTAGACTTTCATACTCCAGGAGGGCCCATTTATGAAATAGTTTCCTTTGGTGTCTCTGGAGATATTTTATCTCAGCAGGAGGCAGCTGCAGTCTCCATGGGGTTGCTTTGCACCCCCTTGTTTCTCATTGCACTTTTTCTGTCATCCTTAGCCTACATGATCTCACATGAAGTTATGTTTTGGCTCTTCCACTATAGGAGAGAAAGCGTAGTGTCATGTATGAATAGGCTGGAAATAACAACTATTTGGTAAATATGAATGTGTTTTATTCCATGTAAAACATCTTTGCAAATACCAATATTTGTCAATGACTGAAGGTTTCTACAACCTCCTGAAGTTCTTTTTTGTCAAGATTTTGTTAGGGTACCTCTAGGGCAGAGTTAAAAGGCAAGTCAGAAATTACTCAAAAATATTGAGAAAGCATGTTGCTCTGGAACTTGAAAGTTTACTTGGAGGTTTAGCAAACAACTGAAGATAAAAATAGCAGGGTTTGTACTCTGAAACCAGTACTTTTGACAACTGAGGCTATCATCATTCATCAAATCACTTACTTTAAAAAGCAAATTCGCAGTGACAGTTTTCAGTCTGGGCTTGTACAGTATCTAGTGTGAAGGAGTCCTGGCCCACAGCTGAGGCTTCAGAATAACATACCCATCAGACATACTATGTTGCTATAGCAAATTTACCACTGTCTTGGCATAGACTATAGTGCATATTTTTATCAGTCAGTGCCATTCCCAGAAATATTTTTGCGAGTGGGGCCACCAAGTTGAGGGAATCATTTCCACAACCTGTGTCAACGTGTGATTCCTGACACAACGGGGATGTGAGCTGCACTGCTGGCGTGGGGAGCTCCTGGCTACCTTGGGGAGCAGGGGTATTGCACTCAGGCCAGGGTAGGCAGACTGTGGTGAACAGCACACCAGCACGAAGCCTCAGCACTCACCCTGGTCTTGGAATTCTAAGAGAGACAACAGGCCAGGTGTTGCAGCTGTGAAGCAATTTCAGCAGACCCTCTGTGCTGCATCCAAAGAGCCAGATAGGTAACCACATCACCCACGTGCCTCCAGACCCTCCCGAGCCAAACAGCTGGGCTCCAACATCACACAGCCTGTGAGCCCAGCTCAGCTCTGTGGAGATGACAGGTTCTAAAATCACCTTGTGGCTGTCCCTAATTGCATGAGTTTTCTTTCCAAAACAAAATCAGCTTTTAAATTATGACTGACGTGTGTAATTTTGCCCTGAAATGGCATGGATAGTCAGTGAGAGCTGAGATAGCTGGAAAAACAAAATCGGTGCAAATACATCGAAAGATTCAGCCTGTACTAAAAGTCAAATACAGATGAAAGTTTGATTTTTAGCAGGCACAAAGTGAATGAACTCAGCACTAATGGTCAGTCACCTATTGGTGTAAACATGCTATTCACACACATCCTGCCTTTGCTTGGCTTGCTCTGTGTGACACAATCTCAGTGACAAGGAGCAGACTCCCAGGGCATTTGTACCATGCATATTTTATATCCGGAGTGAGATGCACACCACAAACTTGCTGGATAATCTGCAGATCTTTTGTGATAGTCTTTTCTTCATAATGTTTTATTTAAAGACTTGAATCGATGAAACTATTCCTGTAATGCTGCCTAACCACCTGTCGCCTTCAATGACTTTTGGGATCAATGATCCATGGAGTCAGTTCAAAGGACGCATGTACTCTGCCTTGCTGCCCTGATGTAATTGCTGATGCCAAGTCAGTGGTTAGGAACTGGATCGTCTCGAGGAAAGTGTAATCCGCAAACAAGATTTTCCGAGCTGAGTGTGAGAACGGATGTTGAAATGCAACTTCTGCCTACAGATTTCTGTTTCTGTGATTTTTACTCAGGCTTAGAGCTGGGTGTTAAGTAATGCAGTTCTTAAACATACGTAATAGCAAAACAAGCTGTTTATTTTCAAAGTGGCAGACAAATTCAAAATTACAACGAATACGTTAACTAGCATGATTAATAATTACTTCCTCTTAAAAACATAAAGAGTATGACTTTGATGGGAGAATTTAATGCACTGTACCTAACAAACATCATTTTTGAAAACCATTTAAAAATACCCTAACTAATCACCTGGAAAACAACTGTGTGCCAAATGAAAGGGTGAGGAATCTCTTGGGACTGTGGATCAGAGCCCTCAGCAAGCTAGCTTTAATTAGCAGCAAAACAGTGAGAAAACATCTTTCCAGAGTCATGATGCCAAAGCTAAAATTCAAAGTAACTATGACTGAGAACAAGGTGCAGATATGGAAAGGAGCTTAAGTGCCTACAAATGAACAAAAGGTAAGGTGAAAGACAGAGGAAGCCTAGAGCTGTACCCTGAGAGCGGCTATAAATGGGCTGCAAAGGGAAAACTGCAAAGATGGCTTTGATGTGAGGCATGGTCAGAGGTAAGAGAGGGAATAGCAACTAAAACAGAAGAAGCTTCAGTCAGAGTTTCTGCTCAGAAAGAGGGATGTAGAGGTACTAGATGTTTATAGCATTTGTTTTTCATGGAGACAGCTGGGGTTTAGTTCTTGGTCACCATATAATTTATTTTATGCTGTGTGATTTTATGGCAACTGTTTAATACTGTTTAATGCATGTTTTTACTCATGTGTTTGGGCAAGGCTTGAACTAAGGCCTTCTGTCTTATCTGAATACTGTCTTCTCAGATTTACAACACCATGCTTTCTCCTACTGTCACTCCTTCTGACCCTAAAATTGTTCCCACTGTTTTTGCACAGTAGGGAATGTGTACCAGGCAGGAGACTCATCCCAGTGTGCCACACAGATCTGTCCGCTGGCAAATGAGCTTGATCTGCCTCATGCTGGAAAAGACTCAGATCTGAACACCAGACTAGCTGATAAAATTATGTTGCCACCGACTATGTTTTTTAAAGAAACAAAGGGAGCTGGTTGTCTGTACCCAAAGAAATGATTTAAGCGACAGAGTGTTGGTCTGTGAATCTCACATATGTTTTTCGAGTCTGGGGCCAGAGAAGGAACAGATGTCTAAGACTGGAAGAAACACTCTTCCCTTTTTAGCACTTCCTATTGACTATTATAAGGTGTCCCCTCATTCAGTAGTGATTTCCATTCCTCCATATCTAGCTCTCCCTGTGACTAATGTAGACACCTAACCTGGCACTGGGTTTAATGGAGGCGTGATGCTCCTGCTGCAGTGCTCTCTGGTGAGCACCTCCACAGGCGGGGGCTGCAAACCTACAGTCGTAGTGAGCAGAGGGTGCAGTAGCTGTCGGGTTCAGCTCCAGTCTTTTCATCTCAGCTCTTCATAAGTGTGCTTAAGAGAGCAAGGTTGGTATGGAAACTGCCACTCACAAAGGACTAGTGCTTTGTACTGCAAGATCATGCAGGAAAATATGTGTCAGGAAGTGAACGATTTTTTTGTTTGTGGTTATGACATCTCCAAAGTTGGTCTTACTCTCTCAGGAGACGTTGCTACACAAATTAGCCTTTGTATGAAATAAAGAGCTGTTAGAACCACTCAGCTAAGTCAAGAGTGGATAGATATTGAACTGCTAACTTAGTACATGTGCTTCACCTTCATGAAAGCTTTGCAATTTTTTAATCTGTTCTTTTTTACACACATCTGCATCTATTGCTAACTCCTTTGGCAGAAACAGTGCAATCAGGAGGACATGATGGCCAAATTGGCAACATTAATGCTCACTGTCTTGGTGAGGCATCACAGTATCTGTTATGACTGAAGGAGACTTTCAAAACTGGGAAGGTTTACATAGGACACATAGGTTACATAGAATTTACTGTCATTTTGAAGTCACTGTGGGTTCTGTTTTGATCTTATCTTAAACAAGGAAATACTAGTCATCCTTTCTCATTCTACAGCACCTAAAACGCCCATCAAAATCCATTTCAAGTTTTGCTGTCTTTGCCATGCAACCTATGGGGCTGGCTTCCCAGCTGGCTGCAGAGAGCTGCTCGCAGGTTTTTGGTTCCCCAGCAGGACCAAAGTGTGAAGTTGGGACTGGGCTCTTCATCCCTACTCCACCTTGGAAACCTGCACAAAGAGTTGAGGAGGTCACACAGCATGAATCCCGATGGTCACTTGAACACAGAGGCTGCCATGGAAACCCCTTTTCCTCAGAGGTGGCACTGCCAGCACCTGTTGCCAGCACAGAGCCCCCTGAGCTGCAGGTTGTGCCAGCTCACTCACCCTATCCCTCAGACCCCCGGCACCCCTCGACTGTCCTGATGGTCCGGACGGATCCAGAGCTGATATGGGCACCATATCTTACCCAGCCCAAACAGCCAGCAGTCTGCATGTCTGTTCCCAGAGCAGATCCCACTGTGGGACTCTGTCTTCCCACATAATTCCTGCTGCCTGTCACTGTCCCCCATATCCTCCTTCAGGTCTCTATCCTGCTCACTGATGTTGGAAAGATGGGCATTCACAATTAGTTTCCGTTTTTAATAAGATCCATTCTGTGACATGGTTTGTTTGTGACTTTATCATAGGAACACAAAATTTTATTTTAAACAGTGGTAATTTTATGATGAATTGCAGAGTGCTGCCAGTTTTCCCCTCTGTGGCTCATCTACACATGTATTTGGGTGGATATAAGAGAAGGTAGATCAGAAACTTCTCCACACTGTGCCAGAGAATGTAAAACTGGAAGGCAGCTGACAAAAGGTGGCAATGAGACAGTAAGAGAACCATGTTGTTGCAGAGATATAAAAACCTAATGCCATAAAGAGAGCATTGCTGAAAAATAAATTCAAGTTATGAGCACATATTCAAAGAGCGCTTGAGGAAGGCAGAAAAATTATACTAATGTAAAAGAGGTAAATCCTGTGGTTGCAGAGTTTTGAGGAGCTTCCAGACAACAGGACCATTTATTGGCCTCAGCATGTGGTCAGGCTGGGTTGGCACATCACTCATCACAGCCAGGTTAGCCCACTGCTTATCACACAAACTCCTAGCTACCACTCCATTATTTTTTTTTCTATACATCTAAGATTCAAGCTGCCCCTTGGAGTAATGTCTGAAAGTACTGATTGCACATACCTTACTGAGTAATTGCAGACTGACTATTAGTGTTATAGACAGCATGATTTAAAATACCCTTTTTGATGGTACGGTGTGGATAAATTTGGATTACATATGTCTCCTTATGTAAAAGAGATTTTCTTCTTTTGGTAACACATTGTCTGCTGCATTTGCCTAGCACCCCCTACCATATGCTCTTTAAAACAAGCTGTTGCATTTCAAGAATTGTCCCTAGTAATTAACAGGAAAAATATTGTATTTTTTTTCTGAATAAACTAGGAGACCTTGCATCAATTAAGACTTATTTTCCCCTCCGGCTACTTGTTCCTGTAAGCCATAAAATCACTTCCTTCTCTTCAGTTCCTTACCTCCTGCCTGTCAGTTCAGCTTTTAGCACCACTGCTACAAGTAATACAAAGCAAACTTTTTCCAAAGATCATAAAGATCATTTCATATCCCTTTTCCACTTTGTCTCTGAGCTTCTTGAAATCCTTAAAATTAATTTGCTCTGAGATCTCCTTTTCATCTCTGTTTTGCTATCTTCATTCTCATGCGTAGGTTTTTCCTCTCTTGCTTCCAGAAACCTATATCTGAACCAGTCTCAGAGCTGCTATTTGCATCCCCTTGAACCTCTTTCTTCTTTTCTGGACCAAAAATTAGCTTTCTTCCTTAATTCCAGAGAGATTTTGCCTCTGTGGCTTTCTGTTCTTCCAATTAATCTCCCTAGCACTTGATCTATCAATACTCTGGGCTGTATGGACTCCCTGTTCCCTCTTTCCCTCTCAGTTACTGTAAGACAAAATCTCAAATCCTTTTCCTTTCCTTCCAGTGCATCAATTCTGGCTCATGAAATTTGCTTTTGATATCTATAGGTATATTATATAACATGTATTTGTGTCTATTACAGTGAATCTGTAATTCTGTGAATCTCAGAGTCCCTCATCTCTGATTTCCCTTCTTATTCCAGTTTCTCTCCTTTATGGTCTGTCTAATACCCCCTAGATTCTCTAAAGCATTCTTAAATCCAGAGGGGTGGCAGCTGAGAGAGTAGTTCGTCATCATCTAGTTCTCTCCTTCTTGTGACAGTTTCAGGTTTGCTTGGCATCTAGCCATCCAAAACTGAGAAAACAAGACAATCATCCTAACAGAAGAATATCTTTCACCTCTTGATGCCTAGAGTCCCCTTCTTTAAAGTTACCCACTGACTTTGTATTCTGTTGGTTTTAAATTAATTTCCATCACTATCATATAGAAATAGCTTTCATAAAAACCTATAGCAAAGTTCCCAATAAGTGATGAACATCTTGAACCAGAATTTTGCCCAGATTTTGTTTAATTTGTGGGTTGTTTTATTTATTTATTTATATATATATATATTTATTTTTTTTTTTTTTTTTAAATGGGGCCTGGAAGTGAAAAGGTTGCTTGAATGGACAGCTTCTTCTTTGGCAAAGAAGACTTTTTCAGGAATATTAAAGAATCTGGAGCTCCAAAATCAGGTTCTCCTGACTGAGCGTGCAGAAGAAACCCTGAGTTACATGCTGTCTTAAGCAATAAAGCTGTTGTGATGTATTATAAGCTGCTCTTAATTTCAACTTTAGGTATTTTAATTTCTTATAAAGGTGTACGGATCACTTTGGACTGGTCTTCAATCTGGAAAGTGATCAAGGTTTCCTAGAAAGTGAATGGGAAAAAAGGTGTTCTGAAAACTGGTTCCTTGTTACTTGCTTCTCTAGGTTTCACAGGGTGTGACCATAGCCTGAAGACATCCACTGTCCACTGCATAAGTCTGAATGCTGTGAAAGACAGAAATAGTATCTGAGGAATGCTTCAAAGAGATTGTTGGGTTTTTGACAAGCATGGTCTTGCATGCCTTAAGCAAAACTAAGCCAGAGGTCATCTTCTGTAGGTATTTTGGTATTTTAAAAATAGTAGTGGTTTCCTCAGTTGACAGTGACAGTTTTGTACTCTTATTTCAAGAAAGTTTTCTTTTAACCTGGACAACTAGTTTGCATGTCCCATGTAGCCAAAAAATTTTCTTTCAAGATATTTCAAGTATATTACCTCATGAAAGATTTCTACTTTTCACAAAGCCTCCTTCGAGATAGTTGGAAAACCCCTATTTTCTTTAGATAGAATCACCATTTAATTTTGGCATGCAGGGACTTTGTTCAATTTACAAAGACTATCAAATATCTGTCTCAAATATAGCAGCAGTTAAACTCTGCCTCACAGGGAAAAGTTAATCCAACACTTTGATGTATCAAGTGATGATTTAACTCCTCTTGGGGATCCTAGGTGATGGATTTTCTCCTTCTAAAACAGCAGCTGTTTCAGTTACGTGTTACCAGTTAGGAAATCATTTTCCCATATTTTGAGCCTGTAGAACATATGGTATGTTGAGGTCCCCATAATCACATTCAAATGCTCCCTCACCGCTGATTACTCCCTAGGGAACCTAAAGCTCTGCTAAGTCAGTGTGTAGTCCCTGAAATAAACCCATACATGGTCCAGTCATCACTACTACAGGAGTAAATCCCTAGTGGTACAGCCTCCAGCTACCTCTCCAAAATTGCCTTCCTCTGGTGAAATGGCTATAAACATACAGAAGTTTAAAAAGTTCAATTATGTTTAATTTTATAATGAACACTTACTTCACAGCCTGTGCATGGTTTTTTGTTCTCTGTGTTTTCCTATTCTAAACTCCAAATAAGTAGATTTTTCCTTGAACTTTGTTGCTAGGGAATACCTCTGCTGTGTATCATTGTGCATTGAGGGGTGTGGTAAAGGAGGTGTTTGCATTTTCAAGCCAGACCACAGGTCTGAAGTGGAAACGTGTTATGGTTGTCTTGTACAACGGCATCCTGAGTGGCTTAGAGGGCCAGCCAAACTGCCAGACAACAGTGACATTACACCACAATGTTGTAGAACCAGATTAGCAGGAGGATCTGAGCCATACACTCTGGAGAAGTGTGAGAGCCTTGGAGAGACTTGCTCTATCTGAGCCAGGAGAAGAAGAGGTTTTTGCTATTCTGTGCTGATAAGCAGTAGGTGCAGTCTTGCTACTCATTCCCTGTAAAACTGAAAGCTGCTGGTTGGAGAGGAGGAGCTTGTCTCCTCCACGGGCTCGGGAGAGCCTTCAGACCAGCTGGTGGAGAATCTGCAACCTGCCAGCACCTGAGTGAGCTCTGCCCACAGATGCCTCACAAGCCCGTCTCGTTCACAGACAGATATTTTGCCACCTGACTCAAAACAAATCTCTGTTCAGAGCACGCTTTTTAACAGCCAGCTTTCATCACTGCTTCCAGATACCTTCTCCCTCCTTTGCAGCCTGGAGAAGGATGGTGGTCTGGGCGATTTCCAGAGGAGTAAATGTTAGCAGTGCTGGGAGCAGCTTCCCTGCATTCGGATGTGATGGTAATGAAACAAAACCAGTGTTGCCAACTGTCACATCTTTTTCATGTCTCCTGTAACACACAGTGTTCTCTAAAGCTTTGGTTCAGAATATCATCACAAAAAAAATCTATCTTGTCTTTAATTCTATTGCATATAACTGCTTAGAAATGCAGGGGGGATGTAAGTTTCAAATAAAATTTAAGCTATCTAAAAAGCTCAGTGTATGTTGATGTTCATTTGGTTTGTGTACTTTGATAAATTAATGAAATTAATGGCATTTATAGGTAGCCATAGCAACTATCAATGGAGCAAAGTGTATAAGAAAGAAGTAAAGATTAATGAAATTTTTGTGAGTAATGTTGCTAGGTATCGCCCCTTAATCTGTTATTTTAACTCTAGGTAAATCAATTTTTAGGCTTTTAAGTTATTTTAAATAATACTATTTAACTTAGTTTTAAATAAAGTAGGTTTTCAACATTCTTTTAAATCATGTTCAAGCTCTGGTACTTTATAAAGCACCAATACATGCATATACCCTGCAGAGTACTGGGATGGCAAAGAAGGCCAGTGATGAAAACAAGTAACATCACACTCTGAGAGAGGAACTGTAACAAAAACCAGGTACTGGCTGTCTCATGCCCCATCAGTATGGAAGTGAGAAATTTCTTATCACTGTTCTCAGCTAGTTACACGGAATTTACTTATTCCAAATTCAACTACAAAATACTTAATTCTAATTCTGCCTGTGAATATGTAGTTACAAGAAGAGTATACTGACACAGATGCATCAACCATTCAACTTAGTAAAGACCAGCAAGAAAGATACATTAACAATAGCTTCTTACTGTGGAATTAATATACAGGAACCTCACAGAGTCAGTGGTATAATAAATACATAGGTGAAGCAGGGAGACCTTCCTATTTTTTTTTGTCCTGTTTTGGTTTCTCCCCCCTCCCCCATGCTTGGGAAGAAAAGTTCTAAGAAGTGAACTATTTGCCAAAAGAAACCATATGCACTATCAGTTCACTGCAGTGGGAACCACTGGCCTGTACCAGATGGAAACTCCTATCTCTGTGTATCTATTGAAGGATGGCTTAATGAATTTCTTGCCTGTTCTACATTGTCTAAACATTTATAAATTACTTTCAAACCTGGGATGTAATAGAAGCGTGTGGGAGTTCCTGTCTTTGAACAGAAGCATGTTCAAAAGACTACTGGCCATATTCTGGTGTATGAAGTGTCACATATACAAACTTTGATGCTGTTGCTCCCACAAATCATATGTACCTTAAACAGACTCTATTTTTAAAGGTGCAACCAATTACACATGATTACAGTATCGTGGCTCTGTCTGCCACAACCTCTCTCTTTCATTAATCTTGGAATAAAAGTTCTGAAACCTAGCAATATCTTTACTATATGTACAGTTCATTGGGGCACCATACAATTGCTGCATTATAAATTACTGTCAATAAATCATTGCAAAAATGCAGAGATCTTAATTGCATCAGAGTAATGGATCTACTATAGACAGAATGCACAAGGGGTAAAATTATCCTGCAGGATTTGCAACTGTTTGCCTTTAATATTAATAGATTAATTAGCGAGTGCACTTGAGACATGATTGCCTGGAAAATTTTTTTTCCCAAACTGATGCAATGAACTTAACAGGATGAAACTTCGGTTGTCAATGGTTACTCTGTAGATCTCTGAAGAAATTTATTTTTATAATAACTTACAAAATATTGGCATCATCATTACATGTTCAAATGCGATTAAGAGTTCAGTGAGTGTGATATTTTAAAACATGTTCAAGATTTATAATGTTAATGCTCTTGAAATAAATCTTATCTTTTCCTAAGGTAAAGATTTCCTTTGGTCTTTCAAGACCCACATATTCTCATAAGATGTACAAGCCCTGTGGATTGCTTTTAAAGGGTTTTTTGTTAGTGGCTGGAATTGCCACAATCTGAGCAAAAATTTAACTGTAACAACTGGTCTATGGAGAATGCCTGGATGAAAAAGAACACAACAAAGGCAACACAAAAGCCATGGCTCTGAAATGCACAGTGTTACGGTACTGAATCAGTGCTGCTGGGAGTGTGAGCTTCTGTTCAGAATAATTGTTGATGCATCATCAATGTTGGAGAGATGTGTTTGAAAATAGCTACCCGTGATTGCAAAACACAGCACTGGCACCGTCTACCAATGGTGACGCTGCTACAAGAGCCATTGCAAACCTAGTAGAAGCAGCACCTGTGGCTAACCTGTAGTAGGATATGTAATCACACTTTAGAGCTATAGGGAGTGCCCCATGTGTCTGGACTGATATGTTATGAGCCTAAAATCTTTGGTTTCTGACAGTTTCTTCCTGCAGCAAGAGAAGTATCATACAGTAGTAAATTATCGTCCAAAGAAGAAAAGAGCAATGAGTTTAACTCATGGAAAAAGAATCCCAGGTGATACAGCAGGTTAAATTCCATAATGACAATGACCCAATAAGACAGCAGGATGCAGGGGATGCAGCCAGAGCATCTCTGGAGCTGCAGGGCTCTGATCCCAGTTGCTGCAAACAGCAAAGGCAGAGCTGATCTTGCAGTGAGGGAAAAGAAGGGGATCATATGTCAAGATTGTTCCCAGTCTTATTTTTCCATATCTGTTATTTTGTTGTTCTGTGCTCTGTGTTTTGATGCCATTTTGTATGTTCATCTCCTCTACATGCTGCATTTAAACTTACGCAGCGTCCTATGTCTGTAGAGTTATTTGGTCCAGTAACATGAATTGGATTATACAACTGGGATGCAGTATTTGATTTTGCAAAATGAAACAAAAACCACAGCACTACACTGATGTGTCTGTCTTTGCAGATTGAAATTCTTAGCCTCTAGCCCTAAGGAACTTGCCCTCTTCCATTTCAGAAACTGTCAGAGATCTCATACCTTATAGTTAATTAATAATAAGGGGTTACATATACTCAGAAAAAATTGTCAGGATTTGATTTAATCCAATATGATGCAAGCTTGTCTTAGAAATATTCCTAAAAGGCATAATATGAAGGCATGATACTTGAATAGCAAAACAGCCAGAGACAGACTCTATAGCAACAGGCAGCGGATGATCCGCCTTCCCCAGCTGTTAAGCTGCTGTTTTGCTAACAAAGTGTCTGCTAACCTCATTCTCCAGACAAGATTTTATTAAAAATTAAACCAGCTTAAGTGAACGTGGAAACGCCTATGCAAATGTTTCAACAGCAATTAAAAGATTACTGAATTTTGTTTCTGATCTTCAAATCAGATTTTTAATTAACTTTAATTAACTTAAGGGCAACTAGAAAAGATGAGAGGGAATAAAGTAACAAGACAACCAAAGCTTCTGTATTCTCAGAAAGAACAATCATATTGCCTTCATGATTTCAGGAACTAGTTGCAGAAGTGTGCGAGTGAAGAAAAAGTACCTCTTGATTTCAAGTAATTTACACTCAGCAATGGGTTGTCCAGCCAAAGTGCTTGAGCCAGGGCTACTGAGTTCTTAAGTTCATTTGAAATAAATGGATCTAGAGTTACTGGAGATCCCTGTACATCTCTGTGTAAATTCTGTGGCTTACAATGGCCTCATAGCTAGAGAAAATGGGAAATACTACTTCAATTACAGACCTCCTCAGTGGCTTTGGACAGACATAACTAGCAAGATTCTGCGCCCTCTCCCCCTTAAAAGTCCAGTATTTTTTCTTACCGCCTTCCTATGTGCTATGAAGATAAAAGCTGCTGGTACAATTTTGACAGTTGCAGTAAGGTTCATCAGCAGATAGATATTCTGGCTGCAAAAAAGACAAGCTTTCATTGCAGGACAAAATAAGAAACACTCCAAACACTGAAGAACAGTAAACTGACCCAGCCTGCAATAATCAATTAATAGCATTGAGAGTGCTAAACGAGAGAGTGGGAAATGAAGGCTGAAATACTCTGTGTACTTCAGGTAGAGCAGGGAAGGGAATCATGGTTTCTATGCCTTGGATGACCAGTTCTGGGGAGAAAACTTCCTTTCCAGTTAAAAATTCTATCTGAAACCTGAAAGATCTTTTTCAGTGAGACTATGCTTTCTCTCTGAGTGCTTTTTTGGACAAATACAAGTTTTCAGGCAAAATTGTGTGGTTGAAACATTCCAGACAGCTCTAATGCTCAGCTGGTGTGCAACAGAGCCCACCCACATGGATCCCTAGAGAGGAGCCCGGGGGGGGGGAAGAAATCCCACCACCAGCACAGTTCACTCCAGTGTCTCTGGATCTTTGGGACCTCTGCTTTCTCACTTACGTTATTTCATTGGAAGTAATGCCAGAAACAAAGCACAAAGATCTAATGCAGCAAAACTGGAGGAAAGGCAGGACCAGAGATGCTGTGTCCAGTGTGTGCCTTGTTCTAATACAGCAAAATTGGGATTTCAGTCAAAGACACAAAATAACTAAGTTATTTTACATAATCTACTGGACTTTTGTTAAGTAACCAATAAAGGAAGATTAGCCAGTAATCCTCCACCTCTTTCTAAGGGATTCTGAGCCATGAGTGTCTCATAGTCTCTCTAATGTCACACTTGAGTGAGAGTCTATCACCATTTAAGAGTTACACTAATAGGATGTTGAGAATGAAATCTCTTCTTTTTCATTGTGTAGTGCTCCTCCATGTATTTATCCAATGGCTGGCTACTAAAGCTGTCATGAGCCTCCAACTCTCTTGGGCACCACTATGATGAGTACACAGCATAAATGTCTGGATTGATACAATGAAAAGTTAACAAACTGCTCAGGTAAAATCAATCCTGAAACCTGTAGCGTGGTAAGTCATGGCAACAGGCAATTCGGCTTCTAATATACACTATAACAAAAACCATACTTTTTCTTTACCTTGCCACCTACTGACTTTAGTCTTAGACTAAGATTCTAATTTCTGTTTGTCATGGATCCACTGTTTCTTTCTGTTTGTTCAATGCCTAGGACAGGGATGTCTAAATTGTAATGTATCCTCCTAGTTAGGCAAGATTGCTCCCACAAGATTGATAACAATTATATAGTCAGTCTTTCCAAGAAGGAGTATAAGAGTTATCAGGCTGCATGAAGAGAATAATGAAATTGCACCTGCTGCTCCTATATTGTGTAAAATGTCTAAATGGTCATTATTTTCTTATTTAATATACATGTAATGTTACACATGTAATAATTTTCTAAATCATTCCAAAATCAGTGAGAGCCTATATTAATTACACTTGTGATCATAATGCTAGCAGCAGTGCTTCTTAATCATTTGAATATGCAATTAAGAAAATGGCATGCAACTTCAAACTGGCAATGCGTGGGATAAAACACGTCTTCGCCCTGAAGGGACTGAGTTAAGCTTCCTTAAAGCAACATCTTTCAAGGCAACCCAAGACTTTCTTTTTCCATTTCTCTCATTCTTCTTGCTAATATAACTGCACACCAAGACATAGGGATAGCATAAGCCTTTTCAAATATCTGGTGTGCTCTTCCTGCACAGCTGAGAAAAAGAAATTGGAAAAAGTCAAATTATGATGCTAGCCCTTTGCTTTCCAGGGAAGCCAGCCCAGGCTTTGGCTCTGCAGAGTAAAGCTCTTACAAAGGCAGGGGTAGATCAAAGGGTTAGAGCTCATGTTTGGGTCTCTCTCAACTCCACTAGTATGCTTTCATTAACACTCAAATTTGTACAACAATTTAAAAGATCCCTGAAGTCTCTGCCAACCAGTAATAATGAATGTCAGTATTTTGATACATGAAGCAGCTGGTATCTCCCACTAATATTTCAATTAGCAATATGAATGCTAGTTATAAATATTTCTGTGCACTTTGGAAATCTACAGTTGGAAGGCTTGGCTGGAGAAGAATTAGAATTGCTGGCATTTATGATATAGTCTGAATACCTCTTGAAGCAGCAGGTGGACAGGATGCTATATAGATACTATTCAGGCATGTGTTCTTATTGCGAACAAGATCCCAGTATTGGCTGTAGATAAGATTTGGTATTGATTCCCATTTTAGCCTGTCTTTTGGTTGCTTATAACTTTGCAAAGCTGCAAGTGCTGTGTCTATGAATTTCTGTTTGGAGAATAAATTTGTTTTTGTAGAACTCAGCCAAAAACTCTTTGCAGAAAAGCTGGTGCTCTCACACAAGTCAATGCATTTGAGGGCCTGAAAACTTCTAGTGCCCCAAGCGGGAGCATGAGGGAGCCAGAAAGCTCTGTTCATGTGTGTCAAACTTTTGCCCAAATTAAAACTTGAAAATTCATTTGGCATAGGATCAGTTGAGGTTCAAATTTAGTTTTTAAATGCCCTTACAATCTCATGATATGCAAATTCTGGTACGTGTGAGTATACTGAGAGCCTGCAGGTAGCAGAAAACAGAGATGAAGGGAAGACGTGAAGGAATAGCAATGGAACTGAATGGGAGAGGGAGCAATTTACTGATGAGGTATGAACCAGAACCTGAATAGAGTCAGGAGGTGTGTGGAAGACTGAACTCCAGGGAGAAACCAGCCTGGGAGAGAGCCTGAAACTGAAGCTGGGGTTATCTGGAGGAAGAGACCAAAGTGGTCACACTACCTGGGAAGCTTCACCTTTGTCTTTGCCATCCCCCATGTCATGAGTTAAATATACAGCCGTTGGCCGACCCAGGAAAGCAATTGCTTCTTACTGACATAGTTTTCTTGTTTGGATTTTCTTTTTTCTTTTAGCTAGAGAGCTGTGTATCTATGTCACTTTATTTTAAAAATAGAACTGGGAGATCACTCTAGCTGCTGCCTAGCTCTTCCCAGCAATTCCCATTCCTGATGGGGAATGCTGCTCTCAGTTCCTGTGCTGCCTTTCCCCTCTGCTAGAATTGCAGTCTGGCCATGTAAAGGAGCATGTGGCTTTTTATATCCTGAAAACTAATGCAGAGGTGTTAGAAATACTGTCATAATTGTTTGAAGAAAACTGCTAGCCTTTCCAGAAGGAGAGTGGAACAGCAGGAGGGTTCTTTTAATGTAAGTTTAATTATAATGGCCAAGTAGCTCAGCACCATCAGACCATAAGTTACAGCTTCTTGTTTATGATACACCTGCCAGGAGGAATTTCAGATTCTTTAAGATATGTGTCTAATAACTGGTGCCAGTCCCCAAAGGCACAGACCTTCTGCTCCATATCCGTCTCTACTTTAACTTGATCATTTTTTACTGAACTATGAAAACACATAGCAAAAAATCCTCTAAAATTAATAACTTACACAATGAACTAAGATTAATGAAATTCTTTATAAAACAGTTTAATCAGTGACAAGGCTAAATGCTGCAGTTCACAAGTTCTGAACTTGGAAATTCACAAAATAAATCATTTCTGTTTACTCACGCTGAGTTTATGCAACTTAGATGGTAACAGTAACCTTCAATGGACGTGCAAAGATTCAAGGGAAGAAGAAAAAAGCCAACAGATGGTACTGCATGTAATTCTTTAGCAGTGTTCACTAACTTTTTTTTTGTCATTAAATTATCTAATTTTGCATGGCCATTTGTGAATGCATCAACAATACTCAATTTAGTATGTGACACAATGTTTTTTCATGCCCATGAGTAGCATGTCTAAAATTTTCAAGGCCAGTTTTAGCACAGCTATAATAGCTTGAATGGAGTCTCAAAATATTTTATATCTGGAAGCTGGGGGGGCTTTTTCCACTCTGCTTTTTCACTGACTATCAAGACTATTGCAGAAACACCTCCCAGGCGTGTTATTGTAGAATGTCTGGTGGGTGTGCAATAGTCTTCAGCTGTGACTGTTGTTGTAGAAGTGCTGGGCAGCAGTTTTGGACTGTATTATTGACTGTGTGCCAGCCTTCAAATCTGGTGCTAAACTTAGATGCTTGTTGTCAGTGGTATTATCCCCTTGAGTATCACTTGCAGGATTAGGTATTTCTTACACAAAATTACACAAACAGTACAGCTGCTGAAAAGCTGAGAGTAAGAGCTCTGGAACTACATTGAGATCCTTGTGATGGGCTTTGTTTAGTTTTAATACTACTCTAAATCACAAGGAACATCATCTACCAAGATATCAGTGGTAAATCACAGCCAGAAACAGGATCAGGCGAAACTATCCAAAACAAATGACAGTTTTATAGTATTTTAAATATAGTTCTGAGAAAAAAAAAAAGAGGTTGGAAGTGGATGATTCCTCCCACAGCCCTTTTCTGGCAACTCTATATCTCCTGGAGACATAGTACACAAAAAAAACCCCTTGGTAGAGTTCTAAACTGGTTGCTCTTCCCCACTTCTCTCTTCACCAGAACTTGCTAGGTTCTCCAGTTCCATTTCCTCAGGTTCAAAACGAAAGTGTGGTCTTCAGATATAGAAATTCAATTCCAGCTATGGGCAAGAAGTACCCTTCTTCAGATGGAGCTGTAAAGTCTGCTGAACAGTAAGAAAATATATTAAAAACTTCGAGTCTTTTGTCTCCAGTTTTTTTCTGCCCAACAACTCTGATGTCCATTTCCACATGTGCTCTATTGAAATCTGCTTTTCTCATCCAGATAGTGTACTCCTCTGGTATATCCTTGAACACCTCCTCCACTTGGAATAAAATACACTGGGGTTTCATTCTGTTGCTGCTATTTAGACATTGCAGTAATAGAATTTTCTTAATCAAAGTTAGATATTCCTGGGACAATGTATTTAAACACAAATTAAACCACTAAATTCATTTTTGGACATCTATATGGGATACGTAATCTCTAGGGCTGCAGAGGTAAAATAAAGCAGGTTTGAACCTTCCTGGATATCAGGCTAGTATTTTATTTAGATATCTAAAAATTCTTAAAGGATCCTAACTTCAGATGCATCCAGTTGCTAGTGCTGGCCCCACATTTTTCTCCTGAAGTTGGAGAGATGTGGAGGCTGAAATGGGGATACTCAGAGGATGGGAAAGAGAAATGCACATTTTTCTGTCATTCTGGTCATGCTGTCATTGCCTTTCCCTACCTGTTGATATCATGATTATATCACAAATACATTTTGTTTTCTATTCCAGAGGAAAACGGACTCCTAATATCAGCAGGGAGCCCTGGGGCCACAAGGCCATAAACTCAGCTGCCACTGGCCCTGTGAGAGCAGAAGAAGAAGCCCAAGGAAAACTACAGCCATTTTCCACAATTCATCAGATCTACAGTTGCAAATCTGAAGAGCACTTTGTCACCTACCTAAACCAAGCAGTATTTAGGAATACTGAACCTGAATTTACCCATACAAACAGCCATTTGAGAAAAGAACAGATGCTTGTGTGGTAAATGTCACAAAAATCCCAAAGCTGTTCTCTGATGGGGTTTAGTAATCAAAATGTAAGCTTCCCCTACTTAAATGCAGATTGCCATTTGACAGGGCCAATGCTGAGTTCTTGCTGAGCAAGAGGACACTATTGCAGCATGGCAGTGCCAGCAGCAGTGCCTGGCAGGTGGCCAGCGGACCGCTGGTCCCTCCCAGGGTGATGCAGCCCATGCCAGTACAAGAGTGAAGGGACCACTGGGAAGAAGCAGCCTGTGACAGTCTTGGCCCCAGGTGCCTCTTTGGAACCCACTGGCCCACCTGGTGCAGAGCCACCAGAGATGCTTGGACCTGATCTCAGCAGCCAGTGGGGACTATGCAAATATATTCCTCTGATTAGTACTGCTGGACCCATTCTGTGCCAGAGTTGAAAGGTGAAAAACAGCTGCTGGGAAGAGAGTCAAGAAGTGAGGTGGAGAGAAAGCAATGATTGTAGATGATGAGGAGCATCAACGGGAGCAGAAATCAGAGCAAAGTCTTTGCAGAGGTGGAGCTGGAGGGGACAAAGCATTACAGTGGAGAGACGGAGGAGAAAAGGAAAGGAGCGGTCTGAGTGCCTGCGTGTCTCTCGTGGTGAACAACAGTGATTATTAACGAGGCCTTTTTGTTATTACAGTAGCATAAGCTTAAGGATTAAGCGCAAAAAAAAAAAAAAATTACCTGTCACTTTACACAGGTAATAAGTTAACCTGGGCACCTGACACTGTTGTGCAGTCGTCAAGGATGGAGAAGGTATGAAAATATCAGAGGTGGCAGTGCCAGGGGTCCACAGGGAACACCGGAACTACTCAGTTGTGCCCTCACTCTCAGTACCTTACTCACTTGGAAAGTGGTAATGAAAAGACATTTACTTAAAGGCTGATATTTCAAATAACAAACACCAATTTTACAAGCATTGACTTGTACCAGTTAATAACTGTGCCAGAAAAATAGAGGTATTTTTAACAGCCAGGCCCTCAATCTGAAAGCCTTGACATGTGAACAAGCTACTCCCAGAATAACAAGTTACCAGAAGGTGATGGTTAAATTCAAAATTGTACCACTGTGGCTTTAGATCAGCTTAAAATAAATTTAATTAAATCAAGCAAAACCTCTATTTCTTCCAATTTATCTGGAGGTCCAATAGACTTAATCTGAACTGTTTTGAAACCATATGAACCTTCTTTAAATACAATTAAGAAATGCCTATGAGTTGGCTGTGTTTTGTGTCTGCCAGCGGCAGGAGCACATAAAAGAACCAACGAGATGCTCGTGACCAGAGTTAAGTTATGTAAATGGGAATGCTTTTCCTTATTAAGAAAGGTGCCTGTCTGTGTGCTTATTCAGGCTAGGAAGATGGCCCTCAGGACCCTGAAAATGAGGTGGCTTGGTACTGGTGCAGAGATCTGCATGTCTCTGATGCCTCCTTTTCTATACTGATAGCTTTTAGCTGGCAGCCATATTAAATATAGATCTTCTGAACAGTAAAAAAGCAGTAACAGAGAGCTGGAGAAAATTGTCCTTTTTTAAAATTTTGTTGTCTTTTTCACAAATAGCATCTTCTATGACTGTTTAAGTCTGTGAGCAAAACCAACCTCTCCTTATTACAAATATGTGTGTCTCTGAAGGGATACACATATCCAATATAACCTTCACTACGATGCTTCTAATTAACCAGTCTTCTTCACAATAAAGTATCTAGCTGTCACCAAAATCAACACTGTTCAGTTATTAATAGATTAAGGAAAGAATGTTAATTCTTGAAGCTCCATTTCATTTGGTCTCATTACTTTGCAAGCCAGATGGTCGCAGGGCCAGACCTGTCAGCAGACACTGGAAGGAAGAATACACTTCCCAAGTGACAAGATGCAACATACATAGCATCTGGAAACCTGCACCCAGGGGCAGCTGCTTACAGTTCCTGGGAATTATTCTGCAGGGAGCAGAAGAAATCATGAATTGATCTAATTTGGTATTATTTTTCTCACCTCTCCCTCTATGGTACCCTACACCATCTCCACAGCGGTGGAGTGTGCCTCCAGCTGTGAAGGAGGTAGCTCTCTGTTCATTTTAGGTAGCCAGCTAATTGCCTTTTCCTTAAGGTGATGGGCTTTATGGTCTCTTCTGAACTGGCTGAGGTGATGCTGAGTTGGAATAGATGTTGCTATCTACATCCAATTTTCTAAAGACTTCCTTCCTGCAGTATAAGTCTTAGGACTAAGAGAAAAGCACTTTGTCTGCTGATCAGTCAGAATGTGTGGTGCATTCCCAGGCTCACATGGCAGCCAAACCCAGAAAGAGAAGTTCACCTCCACTTACAGCCCAGGTAAAAAGTCATGCTGAAATATAAAGAGGTGGTGTTTTTTTCTCCTCTTGGAAATAAATTAAAGTATTAGAGGTTTTGAAAGATAATCACCATTAACACTTTGGGAAAAAAAAATCTGATCTGTTTTTCATAAAAACTCTCCAAGACTTTTAGTTTTAATCAGAAATACAAGAAAAATTTCAATTTGACCTGAAACTAAAGTCTGAGAAACTTTTTCTTAAGTTCCCTTTTGTCTCCTTGAAACAACACAGGGAAGGGAGCTCAGAGAAATACAAGGCTGGGTCAGGTTATCTTTCCATAATGAGGCAGAATCAAACATACTGAAGCCATTCTGGAAATATGTTCTTGAAACTTTCCATTGGGAATTCTGCCATCTCTCTGAGTAGCCTCTAACAGTACTTTTCTATTGTTAGAATTAGCAAGGTTTTCCTAAAGTCAAACCTAAGTCTTCTTTGCTGTAAATTAAGGCAATGTCATCTTATCCTTCCCCATGCTGAACAATCGATTACTTACTCATTTAGCATCCATATTCTGTAAGATTTTTAATGGTTCCCTACCTTAAACATTATTTTCTGTGTATTAAATTGATGTCTTATAACAAGCTTAAATTTTCTAAGTTTCTTTCCATTCTTGTTTCCATTCTCTGTTTGTCCTCAATGATGGTTTGTGCTCTCCCCAGATTATCAGGGTACCCATGACTCATTTTTTCACCTTGTTCACAGTTGAAAAGCAAAACTAACTTAAAGTATACAGAAACGTTTAACTTTAAAAAAAAAAAAATGGCCTTAGATTAAAATATTTTACTCTCCCCAAAACACTATCTAACTCATGAAATCCCTAAGTGTAAATGTAGAAATGGCAATGTTTTTGTAAGACATTAAAGTGTAAAGGCTCTGAATGGGAACAGGGCACAAATACACCTCAGCATGGGGGGACCTGTGAAGAAAATGTATCTGTTCTGGGCCACTTGTTCTTGCTGTGGGGAGGCCAAGCTGCAATTTCCTTGTCCTTTTTGGATGGGATGAGCAGGATGACACAGGCAGGACCTCTCCAGCCCCATCCCACCATGGCCTGCAGCCCAGAAAGGGAACAGCCACAGTTACTGCTGCAGGTTGGTGAACTGGTATTGGTAAAATTAATGGCAGACAGAGATGAAAAACCATCTGATGGCTCTAATTATAGAGCTGGGTTATAGAGCTTAAATATAAAAGGCTTTCATACAAACTCGTGTATATGATAGCCATATGTAATTAGATACTGTAGAAGACCTAGATTAATAGTAATGAAGGCCATTTTAGAAAGGCCAGCTAAAATTACCGAGGAAATGAATTGACAGAGGAAGAATAGAGGCATTGATGGGAAATTTATCAGAAAAAAAAGTCTTGTCTTTTATCTGAGTAATACAGAGGGAGGGGAAGCAGGGGCAATATCAAAATGGTAACCCACCAAGACAAAGATAATAAGTCATGTAGTTTTTAGCAAACAAAATGATCTCCAGCTAGTACCACATATAGTGAAAAAGAACTATTTATGCCACTATGTACAAAAAGGAGTTGCTCCTGCAACTTTGTTTTGGCCTTCACCAAGCTGTATTTTTTCATCAAAGCAGAAGATATCAAGACATCAACAGTTACATTTGCTAAAGTTGAATTTAATTCACTTATATAATTTCTTGGTGAAGAGTCTGTACGGAGAGAAAGGATGAATGAGGAAGTGTAAGAAAGGCCAGACCTTTCCTAGATTTCCCAGTCTTTGCCACAGTGTCATAGGTCTGGAAGCTTCCCTGGGGCTCATGTAGCCTGTTTATCATCCTCAAGGTAAAATCAATGATAACGGCAACTCTCCTGAGAAAAGCTATTTTAATCTATTTAATCTGTTTTTAGAGAACTCCAATAGTGGAGGTGTTGCAGATTTCCTTGCTGATCAATTCTTATCCATTTTTTAGTATACACATATGAAAGATATATTTTAACATGTTTTAAAACTTTCTTGCAGCAATTCAAGTCCATTAATTCTTTTCGTATTTATTCCTGCATAGATTTCTCCCATCCTCACTACAGTTGTGCTACGGACTGTTATAATTAATTTTCTCATTGTCTGGTTTAGACAATCTTTGTTCATTTGTTCTTACCTCATACATCATTTTTACTGGAGCTTGATCATGCTTGACACTCAGCTTGTGATCCATGTCTACCATTAGCTTGAACCTGTTGCTCTTGGGGATGGGTTTATCTAAAGGGCAAGGCATGGTGCTCAGGCTGGTTCAGTCAGGGCTTTTGTCTCCGAAGATCTGAGATAAGTCTAACATCTTGGTAAACCAAACCCCTTTCCTGAAGAAAATTGCTTGTCCTCTAAATGCCTCATTTCCTAAAAATTCATAACATTATTTGCCTTTGTTCCTACATGGTAAGCTAGGAAGAAAACCATTAATAAACACAAAAATGTCTGTTGCTTTACCACTTTGGTGCCTCTACTTGTGTGAGGGAAATGGGGAATTGAGGGGTGGACAGCGGCAGACCTGTGTCAGGGAACTGCATTATCCTTGCTTTTCCTCTCTTCCATGGGGTTTGCAGCTAATTAGTATCACCTCCCAAACCAACATCATTTAGTGGGATATCTCAAGTCCAGCACCTCAGTTTGGAAGTATCAGTAATGAAAAGTTTCTGGATTTAAGATTCTCAATTTCAAAGTTTTAACTGAGGGAACTAGCCAAAGATGTCAGAATACCTGAAAGCATCAGAACTGGTATGTAAGACGGGATTCAGATTCCTCTGTATCTCAGAGGCAGAAATGTTCAAAACACGTATACTACCAGCCTAGAGGTAAAAACCTTGGATAGATCAGCTGCAGACTTGAAGGGAAATAGTAGGGCTAAGAAATACAGCTATAAGGAAAGGAAGAAAGAAGTGATCAATACAGAAAACTAGGGTGTTGGAAAGTATTGAACTAGAAAAAGACTCTCCAAAAAATGAGTGTTGAATTAAAGGTATAGAAATTAGGCGGAAAATAAACCACCTTTGGTTACAGCTGGTCTTCAGAGATCAGAGTGGCTGGGTATGACTGCGCTTAACTTCTGACTGTAGTTAAATCAGCATGGCATGCCTAGTTAAGTTCAATAAGAACTTTCACAAGTACAGGTTCACAAATAATGCAGTTTACCAATTCAGGTCTGGTTGTGTTCAATAAGGACTTGCATGAGCTAGGTTCATGAATAGTACAGTTCATTGAAGCAATAGGAAAGAAGGTTCAGGATTGCTGGTGATAAATGAACCAATTACAGTGTTAATACATGTTACTACAGAAAGCACGACAACAGACATCTGTCGGTGCTGTATGTGTGTTCACACACACAACACATATATATATATGAAATGGATATTCCCAGGTCTGGTCCAACAAAGTTGGAGGTGCGAAGCTCACCTAAAGGCACCCTTTCAGGAGAGGAGGAGAGACACAGTCTACCAACTGATCCTGAGCAGGCAGAGGTGTTTTCCCCCTGTGACCCTTTCTGCCCTGAAGCCACCCTTTTATTGATGCCATGATGATTTTTTGCCTTTTATATACTTTTTATATACACCTTTTATATAGCTTTTATGTCTCCTCAGTGCTCTTAGCATGCATACTTGTAATTCCTTAAGCCCAATAATTTAGCATAGTCCTAATATTCTGTTAAACCAAGAGACCAAACATCCTAGAGGCCTCGCAGATGGAGGCCGGAAAGCCCTATGCTATCCTGAGAAACCAAGGTCCTCTCTAGAACACATCCTGTAAACTAAGATAGGCCCATCCAGGGGGAAATTCCTCAGGATGGAGGGATATCACACTATCCATTCAAGCCTCTCATTGGGGAATCTTCATTAGATATGCTAATTTGCAAGGTCTATAAATTGAATACGCGATCTGTTTTGGGTGCGCATTTCAGCGCATTCCACCTTCGCGAGGTGGTGCACCATAAGGATCCTTATTAAACACTGAGATAAAAACCCTTTTTCCCTTAACCATGTCTGGCTCTTAATTTTTAAGACCAGGAAAAGGCATCATTATAGTATACATTTTTGTCCCTTCCCAATGGGATAGAAAAATGGCATGCTATAGGCAGTAGTGGAGGCTGTCTGACCCTTGCCAGAGAGTCTTTGCACATATCCTTATTCCTTAATGGACCAGTTTTACATCAAGGCTTGGTTTTCAGGGTGAAAGGGGAGTACAGAGCTGTGAGTGCTCTTCTGTGCCTCTTCTCAGCTGTGAGACCTCCATGTCTTTCCAGCCATCCTTCTGTCGTCAACCCTTGCTTGAGCCAGGGAATCAGGGGCATAGTTCATGCTTTCCCCAATTAATATCATCAATTCTTCAGTGACTTAAAGCAACGCTGTACAGTTCTGACCATCTACGACATTGAGTTAGACCTCCCAAAGAAAATAGGGGGAAAATAAAAAAAATAGGGATTCATACAACAAAAAAATAGAAGGAATTAGCTGTTATGTATTCAGAGTGGAGATAATGATTAAAGGTAGACTGGGTATAGCCTAAAGATTGATGAATACAAGTCCTCAATTTTCTATAATGATATACTAAAAGCCTTTCCACCATTTCAAAAAAATAAATTGTAGAAAAAGGTGTTTTGGAAGCTCATAAAATCAAGGGTTATATTAGAGGACTGGGAACCAGCAAATATGGTATCTTTTTAGAAGGAGGACAGGAGAAATGTAATCCCAGCAACTACCCTATAGTTTGTGGTCATCCCAGAACATAATGTCTGGGGTTTTGAGAACAAGTATGAAAACGGTGCTGTCAAAGACTCAGAGGTAAACAAATGAAGATTCATCAGGCCAGGAAAGAGAAATTAAGGGCCTTTTTGTCCCCCCTCCATGCAGCACCTGGTGGATGTTACGTAGGTGGTGCAGTTGCTGGAAGGGTGGTGGGCCATGGTGGAAGGGCTCTCATGCAGTTGTGAAAAGGCACCATTCAGAGCAGTGCTGTTTCCAGTCCCGTAGTAAGAAGATAGGATAAAATTCAGCATAAGATTCCAATTTTTTTTCCTGATATCTTAGAAGAAAATGCTGTCAGAATAACTCTGTATCTTCCCTTAACAATTTGTTTTTCCATGCAAAAGACATGCAGGCAGCCTAATCTATTTGATCTTCAGTAAACACAGCATAAACATAGCAATGTTGTTTTCCACAGTACTTAAAGGAATGTAGAAAATAAACCAAATGGGATCAAATGAACCAAATGGCAAAAGTTAATCTTGAAGGAAGAAGTACGATACTTGATGGATCTTAAGGATTATCTGCAGCACAGATTTTGCTTAATTGTGGTGTTGTATTTCCCACTGATCCACTTATTAAATGTATGCCTTTCACATTGTTTCCCCCACCCCTTTCACCTGCCCCTAGCCCTGGCCACTCCCTCCGGTTCTCCCTGGCCACCCCCTCCGGTTCTCCCTATTGGTCCCTGTACCCCAACTCTGCCCATGTACCGCCCCTGCGATCTGAGAAACCCCCCCCTGCTCCCTGGCCACGCGGTCTCTCTGCCTCTAGGGACTGGCTTGACAGCGTGTGACAATAAAAGTTCCTCTGAGGCCGCCATGAGTGTCCCTTCTCTGCCTCCTTTACTATCACCGTGTTGCAGAGCCCAGCTAGCCGGAGCAAGATTGCGGGGCCATCCGGAAGGACTACGGAAGAGCGGAACGGCCGCTCTGTCCTAAGCAGCCTCGCAGTGCTTTCCGAGAAGGCTGCGGCTTGCTAAACCAAACCAAGCCCTGCAACACTTAATATTTTCTTAATGACCCTGATATGAAAACCAAGGGTATTTTGATGACATTTTCCGATGATGTGGAATTAAAAAGAATAATCAGGGCAGGGCGGGTCATGATGAACAGTAGAGCTTAAGAACTGTCATGAAATTAATGACAGAAATGGCAAACTCATGGAGTTTTCATTTTTTCTAGACATTTTCATTTTTTCTAGAAGTTAAATTTTAAGAATTGTGGGGTTGTTTGGAAAAATGTGAGTATTGCAGGTGATCACAGCTTCCACAGAAGTGTCTCGGTGAGGGATGTGTAGAAAAAGGGGATGAATAGCTTAAAATGTATTCAGGAGAATCAGAGAGTCATCAATGTCCATACAGGCCTGGCAAGTCATTACCCAGAATGCTATGGCAGGTGGCAGCGATTTCTGTGCAGAAGCAGTGACCGAACACATGGCAGATATGAAGAGGCTACTGGGGAGACGGCTAGGGAGTAAAAGCCTGAGACCTGAAACATGTGATTTGAAAAGTCTCCCAACATGCAGACTGGGATGATCACCCTCTACGGATGCAATATGGAAGGACGAAATCGGGAAAAAGAGCTGCTTAGGTCAACAGAACTATTATTAGTCTATGAAGAATACTGAGCTGAGGACAAACTTAGGCTGGGCACCAGTGCGGTCTCCTGCCATAAGAAAAATTATGTTCTTGAATTGCCTTCCTGCAGAAAGACTGGGAATGAAAAAAACCTCTACGTCCTTCTACGATGAAATGAGATAATTTTATGAAAATAATTTAATGATATGACTGACTGAGACAGCAGCAAGATGAACTTTATAACTAAGGGAGACACTTCCAACCCATTTCTCCTGTTTCTATGTGGATCAACATTCACTTTGTGTATTAATCAAACATTTTAATTTCTAATTGCAAACAGGGTAAGAGCAATATAATGTCCAAATAATTCTGAGGGTTCTCATAAATAGTCCAAAGCTTTTCCACATAAAGCTATGAAGAAAATTAATCTGATTACCCTTTCCCTCCTTTAGGCTACTGGATAGCCATGGAAGTTGCACCTTTGATACTTAATATATTCTTTCAAATGCAGCCCATCTGTGACTTGCAAATTAGTAATTAACAGTAACAGCCTGACATCTGTACGGTGCAGTGCTAGGTCGTTACAGCCGTGCAAGTGTGCTCCAGCTTGTGGCCTGCATATCCAACCTTCTGGCATCTAGAGTGGAGAGGTTGGTGGAGCTCAGTGTGACTGCCTCCTTTCCTGTTCATGCGAGTTTCCTACTCAGTGTTTCCTACTGATTGGGTATGGGTAGAGAGTGCATGGATATACACATGTTAGGGAGTAGCTGTGTGTCCAATTTAAATTTATATGATGATGGAAAGGAAGGACAACCTGAGTGGCAACCTGGCTCTGGAGGGATTTTATGCATCTCCTGCATTGCATACCTTCTCTTTGACAAAGTTTTTTCAGCTGACTCTCTGTAAAATGAGTGTGGAAATTGTCCCAGCTTATCGGATAAGCGCTAGAGAAAGTGCACATCTGTGATCATAGGAAGGGGGGCTTTTTTTAATGCAAGAGGAAAAGTATGACATATTGAGTGTCATGTACATAAATGTCTCAGTAGTAGGCAGAAATGTTTGCTTTGTAAAAAAATGCCTGTTAATTTAACTCTCTATTGAAATTTAATAAGAATGCCGTGAAGGATAAAATCTTAGCTCTAGAAAAGGTAGCAGGAGATTGGCTACTTGCAGGGAAATATTAAAGAATTTCACTCTAAATTTAAAGAAAACTTTTTACAAAACCCAGACTGTCATGAAGACTAGATTACCTGTGTAAGACCCCTAAAGTTTAAATTACTCTGACTGCCCAGGCTGATCACAACTCTGTGTTATCCTTCAGTTCTGCCAGGAGCATTTGACCAAAACGTTCTCAGAAAAGGAGCATCTCTCCAACTTTTCGTGGGGAAAATCAAAGCAGGCTCCAAACCTTTAGAAATTCAGTGTTAAGTCCTTGGAAGTTACTTGTCCTTTCCTGTTGGTTTCACATGTTTATGAGCAGCTGCTGCAGTTAGAGCCCTGGTGGACTGGGAGCATTGGAAAGCTGCGGGGCATCACTGAAAATAGGTTTAGGCAGCTCTGTAGAGAACCCTGGAGCTGGAGAGTGAGGGCTGATTGCTTTAGTGGCATAGCCTCCCTAAATAAACAGGTTTTTTCATTCCATCTCCTGGTCCTAAATTTGCTCCCCAGGAGTCCCTCAGGATTCTCATTGGTGACAGACAGGCACGTCCACCCTGAACGTGCTGCCCCCAGGGCACTGGCACAGCCCAGAGTCCTTTGGCAAACTCAGCTCTGCTGTTCACGGTTTTCTTTTCCTGCAAAGGTTTACTGTGAATCTTAATAATTTGCCTGAGACAGAGGAGGATTCTCAGTCTTTCTCCCCCAAGTTAATGTCAGCATGCCTGTTAATACGGGATAAGCTCATCTACAAATCAAGTGTTTTTTCCAAGCTAAAACAAACCAAAAGATTTGAAAGGCATTTCATGCAGGTTTATAGGAGAAAATCCTTTCTGTACTTGCCTCTCGGTGTTTAAATCCTTCAACCGTTCCCTAGCCCATCTTCTTATTTTATGATCTGAAACAAAGGCACTAGAGCAGCTCTTTCCTTATCTCTCATCTCACCTCCCTTTTCTTCAACCCACAGCAAAACAAGGTTAGCACAAAAAAAGTATTTTTCATTCATTTTGTAATTTTGCTTCAAACACATGATGCATTTTGCTGAGAGCTCAAGATATCTCTGACATGAATGGGTTAAGATGAGGGAAAGAAAGAAATAAAATGCTGGGTTAGCATGAGGGAAAGAAAGACATGAAGTGTAACTGAAAGGAGCTACCTGACACAAGCATGTTACTCGTTAACCAACACATTTGGTAAAGATTTGTCTTTTTGGTAGTTGCAAAAGTCAGGTCAAGTTCTGAGTTCTTTAGTCTGCCTCAGCCACTCAGTCACCACCAGCTCCATACACTACTGGTGGTGTCCTTATCAAGCTGTACTGATGTTCTGAGTTTTTAAGTTTTCTTGTGCTGTTTCGGGAGGCAGGTATTTCAGATGGGCCCACAGAGCCAAAAAATGCAATAAAACCCTAAAATGTTCATTTTTAAAAGGTCAAAACAGCACTCTAGTAGTAGAGCACATTTTAAATAGTTTCTAGTATTGACCTAAAATGCTTGGGCATGGGTTATTAGCGGTCGTGACTGGGTTGTGCTTTTACAAGAACTTCCTCATGGATCATTGCTTAGTTACTACTTAATGATTTCATCCATGATTACACACAAAACCATTGCTAAAAACACTGGCATTGACACAAATGCCTGTGGAATGGTAAACAGGAATGAAGCAGAACAGACAAATATTTTAATCAATGAAAAAATAGACAAGAGTCTTGTGTGTGAAACAAAGCCAGCTGTTGAAGGAGACATGGGAACATGAGACATCCCAGTGAGGCTGTAATTTGCCATGCTGCCCAGGCTGTCTCATCCAAGCACTCTTCTGCACCTTCCAGTCTCTGGTTTTTCCAAGGCAGGGTCACAGCTTCAGAGGACCACCACTTCAGATTAGACTATGAAGAGCTCAGAAGGGCAATTTCTAAAAAAAATGAAAAATTGGATTTGAGCCTATCACACTGTCCAGAAGTTAATCTTTTGCTTCTCCAGAAAGTGTCTGAGCACCAGTCTGTTCTAGAAGGGGAAGGTACTTTCTCCTCTGGCTTTAACTTGTGGGCCTTTTATTGGGGTCCCAAGTCAGAAAGATGCTGAGTCAGAATGGCCAAGTATCTCCTCTTAAAGAGGTGACACTGACTAGAAGGAGAATGTTGATTTTGCTTTTAAACCTAATATCAGGTTAACCATGAAAGTCTGCATTAGTTCTGATATCCACACACTTACAAGCTGGTTTGAAAGAGAACACAGAGGAAAGATACAGCAATTCAAAAGCCAGAGAAAACACTTGCAGAATGTCTTTGCATCCAGCTACCAGCAAAGAAACTAAGGTACATTGACTATAATGTATACCTTTGCAAACAGAGGGTGCTTCATATCAAAAGTTTCCTTAAAAGCTGGTAGCTCCTTTTAGCTATATGCTCTGTCAGTTTGTAAAAGTAGGTGTAATGTTCTAAACTACAAGATACAACGTAATTTGTTCAGGACACCAGTACTAGTATTGCTGTGAAATTTTCATGCCTGTTCTGCTCTGCAACCCTTTTCTGAGCAACACTAATAATATCTTTTTTCCCATTTGGGTGGGTTTGAATTTGGTAGTTTAAGTTTTTCCACTCATAATATTTCAGGAAGGACTTTTACTTGCTTGAAGAGGCTGATGGTGCCCCATAACTTACTCTCAAGGACATTTAATGGTAATATGAACTGATGTATATGTACTACTTTCAGAGGTTTTCCTGATGCATGCCACAGAAGCACAGAGAACATTTTTTAGATGGCAAAGTGTGGCCACTTTGCCTTAGACCAGCACTCTGCTAGCCCTAAATAACTCTCATGAAGCCTTTTGTCTTTTCTTCTGACACCAGCATGCTGTTGTTTTTATCCACATTTTCTGCCAAATTGCTTTCAGGAAATATGAGTGTCTGTATCTTGTGACACCCTCTAGTTTCACACAAACTGAATCATGCTGTACAGTTCAGGAGAGTAATAAAATATAATCTGATTGGCAGGAGGTATTAAAGCAGGCCACATCATTACAGATCCTCTTTTAACCCAGTTTAACAAGTTGCTCCTGAGAAGTTATTTATTCTAGCTGTCAACATCTTGTTGTTGAGATGACAGCGATCAAATCTCTGTTAGATCCTAATCTTATTCTTCTTACTCCACCTTCAAGTATCTGAGAGCCTCATATAAGCATTATCACTTTTTGTGAGCAAAATGATTTGTTTGACTCTGATCGTCTGCTGAAAGTTACAACAATGTATTTTTTTAATACCTACAACAATTATTATGAGATGGGGATGGAATAAATAGCAGTCAATAGTGAATTGTGGAGCGTTGAAAGTCTGAATTGTTGCTGTGTTGAGCACACTGATCCATATATAAAACAAGAAGGTATTTCACAATTACGGAAACTTAGCAATGCATTCCCAGGTGCACAGATGTCACAGAAGTAAATTATTAGTAAGAGACTGATGTTCTTCTAGTATCCTGGGGACTTCTCACTAGCTAGCAGAGTGCCAGACCCATCTCTGTTACAAAGTTATAAGAGTTCTTTTATTATGACTCTTGATGCTAGGAATTGGGAAGGAAAAGCTATATATTATCTGTCATGCAGACTCCACCTCAGTCCTCTGAGTTGGGAAATTCTAGCCCCTAAATGATGTGATCTATCCTGATTTTAACTTCTCCAGTCCCCCAGTCCTAAGAACTGCAACTCTATCATGCCATGCATTATACTGAAAAGTGAAATTCCTTGTAAATTCCTTGCATGTATTTGCAGACTAATTTATAAGAATATTTTAAAATTAGAATTTTCCTGAAAGTAAAGTTCAGAATGTTAATTGGAATATGGGAATATTTTTTTTAATTGTTGGAAGCTCAATATTTTAGGCTTATGGCACATTTGAAATAAAACCGCCTACCGAGTTCAAAATTATTCATTTAATATGTTACCTGTCTCTTGGGCCATTTGTGAATGCTAGCAGATCTCATTCCTTCAAAGGAGTCTGAAAGCAAAATCACTGTCAAATGTGGTAATATTAAAGGTAATACTCCTGATTTTGGTCTGAAATCACAAGACATGTTCTCTTAGTGGAAATGTCTTAAACTCAGTGCACAGTGTATTTGTGTCAGAATGGATCCAGCTGAAGGTGTTCACAAATGTGTGAAAATACTGTGCTTGGTGGAAAGACAGCCTAATCAGCCCTGCATCTAATTGACCAGGCAGGAGTGTTGATCTGCTGGAGGTCAGGAAGGCTCTGCAGAGAGATCTGGACGGGCTGGATCGATGGGCCAAGGCCAGCTGTATGAAACCCAACAAGACCAAGTGCTATCCCTGGCTCACAGCAACTCCAGGCAGCACCACAGGCTGGGGGAAGTGTCTGGAAAGATGCCCAGCAGAAAAAGGCCGGGAGGTGCTGGTCAACAGCAGCTGAACATGAGCCAGCTCTGTCCACGTGGCCAAGAAGGCCAATCCTGGTCTGTATGAGAAATAGTGTTTCCAGCAGGACCAGAGCAGTGATCGTCCCCCTGTGCTGGGCACTGGTGAGGCCACACCTCGAGTGCTGTGTCCAGTTCTGGGCCCATCACTGCAACAAAGACATTGAGGGTCTGGAGTGAGTTCAGAGAAGGGCAGTGGAGCTGGGGGAAGGGTCTGGAGCACAAGTCTTGTGAGGAGTGGCTGAGGGCAGCTGAGGGTGTTTAGCCTGGGCAAAATGAGTCTCACAGGGACCTTGTGGTTCTCTACAACTACAACCTACTACAATCCTGAAAGGACCTTGTAGCTGGGTGGGGGTCCGTCTCATGTCATGGGTAACAAGTGACAGGACAAGAGGAAATGGCCTTAAGTTGCACCAGAGGAGGTTCAGAACAGATATTATGAAAAATTTTTTCACAGAAAGGGTTATCAACCANCGGGAGGTGCTGGTCAACAGCAGCTGAACATGAGCCAGCTCTGTCCACGTGGCCAAGAAGGCCAATCCTGGTCTGTATGAGAAATAGTGTTTCCAGCAGGACCAGAGCAGTGATCGTCCCCCTGTGCTGGGCACTGGTGAGGCCACACCTCGAGTGCTGTGCCCAGTTCTGGGCCCATCACTGCAACAAAGACATTGAGGGTCTGGAGTGAGTTCAGAGAAGGGCAGTGGAGCTGGGGGAAGGGTCTGGAGCACAAGTCTTGTGAGGAGTGGCTGAGGGCAGCTGAGGGTGTTTAGCCTGGGCAAAATGAGTCTCACAGGGACCTTGTGGTTCTCTACAACTACAACCTACTACAATCCTGAAAGGACCTTGTAGCTGGGTGGGGGTCCGTCTCATGTCATGGGTAACAAGTGACAGGACAAGAGGAAATGGCCTTAAGTTGCACCAGAGGAGGTTCAGAACAGATATTATGAAAAATTTTTTCACAGAAAGGGTTATCAACCACTGGAACAGGCTGCCCAAGGGGGCATTTGAGTTACCATCCTTGGAGGTATTTAAAAGGCCTGTAGATGTGGCACTGGGGGACATGGTTTAGTGGTGGGCCTGGCAGTGCTGGGTTAACAGGTGGAGTCGATGATTTTAAAGGTCTCTTTCAACCTAAACAAATCTGTGGTTCTATTCGTATTATGCTGATTCATTGCCTGTATTTTGGGATCTTATATTTTGGAGACTAGCATTTTTGTGCATAAAAGGAAGATATGTTATTTTCTGACTCCCTTTGCATAGGTTGGCTTTCTGCAGTGATTTTAATGAAGTATGTATTTCATATATATGTATGAAAAAAATCTGTATCACACCTCGTCATCCCTCTTATCTCCTCCTCAATACAGCAGACAGTCTTATGTTTTTAACATTATTTTTTCCCTCTCATCAATGAATCGGTTTGGCTTCAAAATCTGATATAGTTATTTATGAAAGCAAAACCCCTTGAAATTCCTACTAAAATACTGATTTTTACATTTCGTTTGCGGACTTTCTTTTCAATTTCACTGCAGCTTTTACATAATTTTAAAAAATAGTACTTCTACATTGGTTTGTACACAAAATTAGAGGAAATTCCGCCTTTTTCCCCTATAGGAATATTTTTGACAAATGTATTGATTTCTCTCATTGTTGGAACTATAGATGAAAGATATGTGGAGGTTTTAATGGCGTGTATCTATTTCTAGCATTTCTGCAGAAATTTCTGCATTTCAGAGCAACACATTTCTGTATAAATGGGTGAAGGAGACATTAAGATAGAAAGCTGGTTGAAAAATGCTGTAGAATTTAAAAAAAATTCTCTAAAAGCAAAATGACTAAAAAAGGTTATTTCCCATGGATTTTTCTTACATTTGAATTCTGTAGTGTCCAGTGCTCAAATGCTCAAATCTAGATACACTACTTTGCAGAACACTTCCCTGAAAGCAAGCTGTGAATCAGGCACAGTAGGAACTGCCCAGTTGCTCCTACTGGGGTGAGTCACTGTGCTCCAGAAATGCATGCCCCAGGGAGGAAACTGGAAATTCTGGACCTATCAGTGAGATAATGGGCTGTTTAGAGACAGTGGACTGGTTTGAATTGGGTGTTCAACATTATCCCTCCATAGCAAAGTGTTTGACTGATTGTGACAGGAGCTCTCCAGATGGGAATTTCAGGCAGTGATGGAGATTCTTGCCAGGCAACAATCTGTATGCTCAAATGTGTTGATTAGTATCCTGATTGGAATGTCCTAGAGATGCCCAGGCTGTTTCTGCTGTAGAACTCGTATGTGTGCATAGATAAGACACTTGTTAATAGTTGAAACTGTTACTGCAGCTACAGAAATGTTCACATAACCCATTTTTTAATATGTAGTTAAGATATTTAAGAGTTGTTTTACATGTAATTAATTATGTGCTAGAGGTGGTCGTGTAGGACCATGAGCCAGCCAGGTTAGAGCTGAGCAGAGCAGCAGCTCTGGGAATCTCAACCCAGCCAATGATACTGCTGCAAAGACTCCTCCAGCAGAGGTTCCTGGCACCACCAGACAGCCACTGGCAGTCATGTTTGAGGGATCTGATTCCCTATGCAAGTGTGTTTTATGCCAACAAACTTCCTGTTCATGCCTTTGCAAAAGCTAGAAAGTCAGGATCTCTAACTGACCTTGTGAATTTTCCTTCTTTTTTCTTTACTGTCATTTGACTTTAACACATTGCAAAATACTCTGCTCTACTAGGTGATATGGTAGTCATTCAAATACTTTTATGGCAAGTAGGGACTAGAGCTTTGAACCTGTCTTTCTTCCACCCTCTGGGTGAATGCTCTGGTGGATAGGTTGTTCTATGAAAGCTGAGTACTTTCTTTTACTCTGATCATGTTTCCAAGCAAAAGTAATCCTTTGTAAGTTGTGACCTCAGAAAATTTATTTTAACTCCCAAATATGATGAGATGGAAATAGGTGCCAAGTGTCTCTTTGTCTCTGCCTTCCATGGCTGGCTCGGGGGCGAGACCC
>VZTI01005780.1:327083-396784 GCA_013397865.1 Struthidea cinerea | reverse complement strand
GCCAGGACACCCCAACAATCCCAGGTTCAAATGACACCAGTAAAATCACGGTAAGCTTGTAGTGCTAGTGTCGTGACAGTGAGTTCTACTTTTTTTTCAATGATATAGCAATTTAGGGTATTCCTTGCAAAGTGAGAAGTTTTGTTAAAATGAAAGTAGCTGGCTGTATCCACTGTTCAGATTATTGCTCTTCAAAATTCTCTATCTAAAGGGATTGCTATTTCTGGAGGCAGATGTTGGAGGAAATCATGGGGGTCTTCAGAACATAATAAGGATTACTGACAGGCAGAAAGCCTTCAAGCTATGAGATTCTTCCACTGAAGATTTTTTAGTGCATTAGATTCTGTCAAAATCATGCGATAAATACATCTGAGAAACAGAGGACATGAAGTGTATAGCTGAGGAAAAGTGTGTTCTTTTTTAAAAAGTCCTGGTTTAAAATTAATAGATCCAAATAGCTATCCATTGAATCTTGGTGGGTTCTCCTGTCTCGTCCTGAGAATGTCATATAATAACACACTTTTTAATAATGGACTGAATTATTGCAGCATGTTATTTAAGGGCCATACAGCCTGCTTCCAGTTCAGCAGCCATTGCAGATGAAAGAATAATAATTTTGCCAGTAGTACACTCTGTAATGAGGATAGGAGACCTGGAGGTGGGAGGGGGAAATGTGTGTCTTCTCAGAATTTTTATTACAGAGTAAGATCTCTTTTGAAGAGCCTGCTTCTTGGAATTGCCCCAACGAAGACTAAACACCAAGGGTGGGACAAGCAGTGTACATAAAACTCACGAAGAACCCAATGTTCTTGTCCTTAAAATGACTTATTTTACCTATTCCTGAATTTAGAGGTGTCTAGAAATTATCTATATGGTGAAGGGAATGGTTGTTTACTCATTCTCACAATCAGATTGCTCTGATATATGAGTGATCTTGAACAGAAAGTGAGAAGCACAGGCATTAATCAAAACCACTTAGAGTTGCAGGAAGTCTGATGAAAGCAGGAATTACTGCTACTGCCACCTGTCACTTCCATTCTTTCAAACTGGGCATGTGTAGAAAACAGCTGTCCAATTGAGATTTAAGTACCTGTGGCAAACCTAAAACTGAGTGAAGTAAATAAAATCACTCTTTCTGTTTATTAATGAAGTTGCCAGCTGGAAAATTTGCTATAATAGTTTGGAATGGCTACAAATTGGTTTCAAATTATAGGAGCGGAGTGGAACGTAGCTGAACTGACAGTTTCACTGGAGAAAAAAGTGAGTAGCAGATCTGGGTCAGTCTGTGCTAGAGTCACCTACACATGGACTGGCTGTCACAGGGGGATCCCGCTTAGCTTTGGCTTTAGTGAAAACCATCAGGAATGGGTATTTTCTCATACCTGTAGCTCTACAGCATGTTTTCCCACTGTGATAAGTCTTGATTCTGCTGAGCCTCACCACCATTTTTACAGTAATGTCTCTAAATAGATATTTCCAACTTCACTGTGGATTTGCACCATTTGGAACCACTTTTCCTGCCGCACAGCATGCCTTTGGGTGCCTGTCTATATGTAGACTTGTATTTGAAGTGGGCAATTTATCTCCCCTTTCCCCAGAATGATTTAGGCTTTCAGGGACTTTGTGAAGAATAAATACCTGGTGGTGGCTGAGTCTTGACAGCAACAAAATCCAGATCCACACCTTGCAAGTCCTGCTGGTGGACCAAATTTCTTGGTGTCACCAACCTAATCCCTACTCAGATTTCTTGCTCAGCCTGTCTTTACCTTTCAAATCCTTTCTGTGGACAGTTTGAACTGATGTTCAAGTGACACAAAAAGAGTTTTGCTGTTAAATTTTGGTATAAGTATACCTACAGAAAATGAACATAAAATGACTAGGAACTTAGTAAAAGCACATTTATTTAATAAAACCATTTCCTGATGAGATTCTGTGGTATTCATGCATTAAATATTTCTGAAGCTTGAAAGGAGATGTAATGGAAAGAGTAACATCAAAGACATTAACAGTTCCCACAAAGAGAGGTTGGAAAATGTAATTGATATTTCTCAAATTATTTGCTTGGGAAAAAAAGGCTATTCATATTTTATTCCTTTTTTGGAAGACTATTATATCATGTCATGATGTGATGAGGTTAAGGATCTGATTGATAATGATTTTTATCCTGTTTGGTTACTGTTTGCTGGGACCACTGTTTGATGAACAACATGAATATCAGCAGTCAGGAAGATGGCGTTTGTAGCGGTAAAGTGAGTGTGATAATGATTAAACTTTTCTTTCTTTTCCCTTATCTGATTTTTATTCCTCCCTTTACCTATACTTTACAACTTACTCTGATTGTTTTTAAAGCTTTTACTGCTCACTTTCATTGCTGATAAGAAGAGGCTGACATGGCTGAATATTGCCAGGAGCAGCTGTGGAAGATTCAAACTGCTCTAAGGAGCACTGTGACCAGGAGCAGTAGGATCAGCTAGGAACACCAAATACTGAGACTTCCCTTAGTACAAATTGATGTTTCCAAAGTTATTTTACTTTTGTGCTAGAAAAGTCATATTATAATGATGTCAGATTACAGCAGCTCTGAAGAGTGTGTGCATTGGGAGGCAAAGAAAAATAGCAGATTTTCTTACATTCTGTACGATTCATTTGCAAGCTGGATTGAAAAGCAAGAAGTAGAAAAGTAATGAAATGAAAAATCAATCACAACTTTGCTTCAATTGCAACATAATAATTATAATAAATTAGTCATTTTGCAGGTTGCACCTCCCCAACCCCACACATCTGGATGGCAGGTAGAGCTGAAACCTGGGCCTTCCTTTGCACCCTGAGACCTACTCCATTGCCTGGAGTCGACAGGGGATGTACACCTAAGAGAGACACTGCATCCAAGGCATTCAGCTTTCCTAGGACACTGATTGATTCCCCCAGCACGTTCACAGTCCATTACATAAGGAGTTATATTTCTTGTTCTAGGGCCTGAAGTTTGTCAAAACAGGCTTAGAAAGAGTCAGAATGATTTTTTATTTCGATTTGTGACCTGATTGAAAGCTAAATGCCGTAATCCCAAAGGCCCAGCGAGAATGAGAGGATGACTGACAAGCGGAAACTCCCACGACCTGCTCAGAGTCACTGCTGGCCATAGCTGGGGAGGCAGAGCTGCAGGAATGCCCAGAGTCAGCTGGCAGCAAGAGAAAGCCCCTGGGTGCTCAGGTTCACTGGATCCTGCAGCCTCTAACAAAATCAAAAAGCCAGAATTCATGTATATTTATGAATGTTTAGTATGCATCACAATTTTTCTTCAATTGTTACATTAAAGTAACAAACATAAATTCAAAAAGCCCCTGCAACCAAAGGCAGTGTCAGAGGACAACTTATTTCATTTGAAACTATGATTTGTCACTCTACAGCAATTTCTATGCTAAAACTATATTAAAGTATATCAAACTGAGATCGGTTTTTAAATAGTAATTAGTTACTCTTTTGAACATGACGCCTTGATGTCTGTCTATTTATGATTTCATTTTGGAGCCTGCAAAAGAAGTAAAATAAATTTTTCATTATGGCTTCATGTAGATTTCCACATGAAAGTTGGAAGTTTTCAAAATGGCTATATATATATATAAAAATTATATATTCTATTAGTACCTCACTTTCAGAAAGGAATGCTTTACAGCCCCCAGGAACACCAAAAACATTTTCCTGTAATGTTTAAAGTCACTTTTAATGTGTAAAGTCTTTCTAAATCTGAAGCGTATTCAGCTGCCTGATGTGCCAGATAGAGACAATAATTAATCTTTTGTTCTTGATTTTTTTGAAATAAACTGCATGAATTCACAGAGGCAGCAGACAGATACACTGCACACAAAACCAGGGCACTGAGTTTATGAAATGATTGCTGTTCTCCCTCCTGATAATTTACTGTTATTATCTCTATTTGCCAGGATATTTTTGCCAGTTTGAGATAAATCTTGCTTTCAGTTTCCTGACAGGCATAAATACCTCCCTTTTACTATCTTGATTTCTAAGGCTTTCAACAGCTTTTCAACACTTTTAGACTGTATCATCTGAAATTTTCACCTATATGAGGGGAGCAGCTATTTGCATCAAAACTCGGTCCTGTAATTACCTTATCACTCAAGAATGTTATTGCTCCAATTTTTGTGTGTGTGTGAATAATATTAATACTTTTGAGACCTAGAGGTAAAAACCGAAGACCTGCATTGATTTTAATTTGATTGACTTTACTTTGGAATGACATTTAGGCAATAACCCTTTGCTCAGAAAAAAGTACCAGCACTCCCCCAAGCACAGTGTATTCTAGGCTTCTGGCAGCTGCCAGAACTCATTGTTTTACCTTGTTTTAACATTTGTGGAATCACAAACTTTGTTAAAAATGGCAAAATCCCCTGCTGTTAGGATACCAACTACTATATGAAAGAGATGAGAAATGCAGATATGTGTTGCGAACAACTGTGTACCCAGTATTTTTGGCAAGTGCCTGAACAAACACTGAGAACTAGAAATCCATATAAAATATTTCTTTCAAATATGCTCCAAGCTTCCAAATGTTTTCAGCTCCAGAGACCTCCTTAGGCTGATGTGGTTTCTGTGTAGTTAGGAAACCACTAATTTACCCTTCCATGAAATTATTATCTCTTTGAACCCGTATGAATGGTTGCTATCTTCAGCAAGCTGAAGCAAGGAACTCAGAGGTTTGCCATGTTTTCAGTTAAGAACTCCATGCATGGCTGTCACCTAATCATGCCTGAGCAACACACGGCTTTTCCAGCTGCTGTCACCCAGAGCAGCAAAAGAAGCGTAAGTGGAGCATCATATGCAATTTCTGAACTGCCACTCCACTGGTAATTGCACACTAAAAATCATGCAGTTCCTGAAAGTCCTTGCAAATTTTCTGTTTCCCCCAAAAATTCAAGAAACCTGAGGCCTTTACAGTTTACTATTTCTTTTTTAACAGTGCTTTATCTTCTTTATCTTTAGCTTTATCTAATGCTTTGGAAGGCATCCCGTCACCAGCGTTGCGTCTCAGATAAGGGAATGCATAAAATGCAGTTTATTTGAAAAAGCAAAAATAGATAAAATATCCAGACCAAGCATGTTGCCATTTTTTGTTTGTAATTTTTTTTGATTCTATGTTTTTGCAGCACCCTTTAGTTTGATGTGACATGCAGATTTTTCTGCTAAATCTGAGTTTGCTTTACCCATCATAGAAACCCTGCGGTATTTCTGCCTTAGAATTCATCCCATTTCTTATGGGTTTTTTCACAGTGCAAATTCCCTGCATGTTGCTCATGACTTTTTTACCTTTAAACCTTAAACCTTTTGCTTGGCTGAGTGGCCTGTAAAAAGGAAGGGAAGGGAAGGGAAGGGAAGGGAAGGGAAGGGAAGNGCCTGTAAAAAGGAAGGGAAGGGAAGGGAAGGGAAGGGAAGGGAATTTAATAATCTTACAGCTTCTAAACTCCTGGTCATATTTGGACAACTCAGAAATCTGGCTTGTCTGGAGACGTGGAAGCCTCCTGTTCCTCAGCTAGTCAATGGCAGCCCTAAGCAACCACATGTGGAAGACGTGGCTGGAAATCCTAGCTTGTCTCATTTATTTACTGCCGCTCTGTAGGAGAAACCATATGACTTAAACCAACAAAGAAGTAAAAATTAATTAGTGTCTCCCAGAAGACATTGCAAGCATAATCTTTCTTAAAAGAACTGCAACTTGTTATTTTGAGAAGGAGGTATTGCACCACCTCAGCTCTTCCAAAAATTTTCTTTTATGATATTTTGGGAAAAGATGCTGAGGATTAATCACAAGTTGGGATATGACTGCAAAAACATTTGGAAACTGCTGGTAAACTAGAGAAGTTAGGGAGTTTTTCTCTGGTCAGCTTTGTTGCCTGTGTAATTTCAGTGTTTAGATTATTAAAATGTATACCTAAGTCATTATCCTGAATGTTCGGAGTGGAAATTAACCATTGTTTTGCCATAATTCATCTGCTGTACATTAGAATGTTCCTGTAAGGACAAGAAGAGCCATGCTCTGGATGTGCTCTGGATGCACCTGTTTCTTTTCACTGATCACAGAGGGAGCCAGGGGATGATCAGATTCAATGCAGATGTGCACATTTTGCTAGGTAAATTCCACCACTACTTCTCACACTTAGCCCTTGACATGACCTTAATATGTTAGAGTAATCACTCCCAAAGGGAACCCTGACATGTCACAGTCCCTCTTGACCTTATTTATATCTTTGCCATGAGCGATAAGAGTGAGGTGTGTTATCATATTTGAAATGGCATCTAAGTCTTCCAGAGTCCATTTATTTGGGGAGTAATGCTAAGCTTGTTTGGAGGATATCCAGAAAAAGATTTCCTTTACACCTCCCCAGCAGCTTGCTACTTTCTCATCTGCATTACCACAAGTCTGTAGAAGACCCTGTGTAGAATAACAGAAAATAAAGACAGTACATCTATTTAAAACAGAAGAGCAAGGAGCAGCAAGGAGAGTGAAGCACAGAAGACATGCCACTGAGTCAAAACCTGCAGGGTGACTTGCTCGAAATGAGCCAGGCGTGTGTGACCAGCAGGGTTGCCAAGAGACCTTTCTGGCTAAAAAAACATTCACCTCCCTTCTCAAGCGGTGGTACCTGCTCTCTCCTCCCTCTCAGTTACTACTACTCCACTCAGAGGAACTGCCCAATGTACATCAGCTTACTCAACAGCACTTGCTGCCAGCATCCCACAGTGATGGGACTCCAGACAGCTTTGGAGAGATCCATTTTCTCTTTTCCTAAGACGTGCAACAGACAGTGTCCAAGACACAGTGCAATGGATTCACACTACTAAATTGACAGGAACACTAAGATGATTTAATGGTGGGAAAAGTACCTAACTGGTTGCAAAATGTATCAATTTGATATCAATTGTTCTAAAATGTGTATTTCAAATTAGGTGCTTTTGAGACTCAAGTGCTTTTGAGTCACAGTACATGTTAAATAGCCTTAAAAGAAACATTAAAAAGACTTTTAAATCAGTGTTTAGCCATAAACATTTTCATTAAATTTAGATTTGGGCTTGACCCAAAACCCCAGCATCCAATCGTGCACATCTTTTAACTTAATCCCTTTTTATTTGGATTTCAGTGGCCCTCTGAATTTGTATCATTTACAAGCCTGCCCTCAAAAAAGTTGTGTTGCCTAAATTGCAGTGAGGTATTTATTTTTACTAAATCCTCAGATGATTAAAATAATATTTTTTTACAGTATAATCAAGCACTGCTAAGGAGAGAGCAATTGTGCCTGTCTGTCTGTATTTTAGCTATGTGACTTGGGATGCAAAAATCACCATAACACTATGTAATGCTGTAATACAAATAATAACATCAAGGAGTTAGTAAAAATTTAACATAAGAGACTTTTCTGTAGGAAAGTGGGAGCTAATTGAAATTTTTCATCAGAAAGAATAGTCTTTCTGTAGATATTGCTGTCAGGAAAATCCACATGACCTATTGCATGAGTCAATTTTCATGCCCGCCTTAGGTATTTCAAAATTCTGTCCTCATAATCCCATTTCTGCATTGATTCAACTTTCCATTACATGCCTATGAAAGGTCAGTCCCCATCACAGTGAATTCGGTGCCATCCTCCCTGCTTGGGAGGTACCAGAGAGGCAAGGCTGCAGAGGAGACCACAGCTCACCAGGGAAGATGTTCTGCAGGAGGAAAACATCTCATGGATTCCTGAGGTGTGATTCCTTCAGGGGCATGAGCTGGCTGTAGAGGCTAAAAGGATGCTTTCTAAAACAGAAAATGTCAAAATGTAGCTGTTTGTTATTTCACATATAAAAGCAAATAGACTTTTGACACATTCCGTGCCTTAATTAATATCTCCCCGGATGGGGGAGAGTTTCAGCGTCTTTGCCAGGAATCCAAGAGACGAACGGGACCTTCAACAGTCTCTGCTTTCAGATAGTTGTTTATTAAGTCTTATCCAAAATAGAGTCACTGATGTGACCCAGACACAGCACAGAGCAGAGAATGCAGGATAAAGACGAATTATCAAGATTAGACAGTCTTTTTAAAGGCAAATTATCCAATAAAAATGTAAAACAAAAGATATTTTCACTTTTCCACCAATATTCCATAACTCACTTTGTCACGTACACAGGAACTGCGGAATTCTTTATCCAATCACCTTAAACTACTTCTACTGCAGAATATGGAGGAATAGAAGGAGAAGAAGAAGGCCTGGAGAAAACAACAATCCTCCATTTTGAAGTTTTTTACCTTTTATCTATTTACTATATTAACAAATCCAAAGACTCTAAATTTTCACCTTGTGATAATCTTACATAACATTTTATCATCTAGTTCACACCAGTGTAGATTCCAACTCTTCCCAAAGGCTAGGTAACTTTCTCCACGGGCAAAGGTCAAGGACAGTGTTGTCCAGGGGGGTAGAGTCCTTCAAAACAGGCAGAGAGATATTCTCTGCATTCTGGATTCCAACAACTTTTAATACACTAGCTCTTTCTCTATTTCGACTTTCCTCCTTGTGACAGGAAATCAAATAAGAAAATACTGACATGCCTCACACAGTGGAAATCTTGGAAGTGTGAATCTCATGCAGTGGTGTCTTTGCTGTTTTACTGAGGATGTCTTTTAGGAATATGACATCTGAGATCTAGACAAAACCCTAAAGGCAGGCCGAATCAGATACAGACTCAGTCTTTTTGTGTCTCTTATTCACACCATTTATTCCCATTTGAATTTGGGCAAGCTAAAAGAATGGTGTGCAAAGTTAGCACAGGCAATGGTAACTGGACCTTCTGCTTTTCTTACCAGGAACAACAAGCAAATGTTGAAAATAATGGAAAAATGATAAAGCCCATTCCACAGGAAGTATTGTGGCAATGGAAGGAACTCTGCTGATAGGTCTGCACAAACACAGGTGGAGCCGTTGGGACAGGACTGCAGTCAGCTGCAGCTTGGACAAGGCAGGACATGAGAGGCACAGCTACAGTGACACACCACCTATGCACCCCAACTTATGAAACTAACAAAGATGGAAGTGAGATACGGATGCTTTTTTTCTGTAAATAATTATAAAATTTCATCATATTTGACATATGCGCCTTTTCTCAATAAGCTTAACCATATAGGAAATTCAATGCATCTGTGCTATTCCATTACTTAGCTCATTTGAGGTAGGAATAGAGTCTGACACAGGTGCTAAATTTCTTGGAGGTTTCAGCTTCCATTAATTTTAATTCCTAAACTATCTAGCAGATTGGATTGTCAAATCTCAGAAATTCATTCAGCTCACAAAAGAGTATTAATACCGTAAGGGGAGGTTATGTTGTATTTCTCATACATAAAAGAGAGACTTAATCTCTATTTTAAACCAAAAAAATGTTTATACGGTTTTGAATGTGTATTACCTTTCAATGTATTCATGGTTTTACTTCCACAATTATCTGAGGTAGATTGTAAACAGCGGAGATACACTCTCAGAAGAATTAGAGGTAAAAAATCCAGATCCTTCTGCCAGATGAGTCGCAGCCATTTGCCTTTGGACTTTATGATCATAAGCAATCTCACTTTATTATCCCTTCTTTTTTTCACTTCGTAATCTCACTTGCACTTTGTAGCCACATTGTCAAATAAAACCACAGAAATTCTGCGATCCGCAAAAGTTTGGGCATAGGATTGTTATTTGCCACCACTTCATCCTCTCCACTGCAAGGCACAATGACAGGTATACATCTTTACAAGGAAGATTGTTAGGAGCAAAGATTTCCTTCTTTTCTGAAACTCAGACCGAGAATAAAATATTACATAGAATCATAGGACGACTCAGGTTGGAAGGAACCTTAAAGATTATCTAGTTCCAACACCCCTCCAAAAGGCAGCAACTAGACCTGGTTGCTCAAAGCCCCATCCAGCCTGGCCTTGAACCCTTCTAAGGATGGGACATCCACAATTGCTCTGGGCAACCTGTTCTGGTGCCTCACCACCCTGACAATAAAGTATTTCTTCCCAATATCTAATTTAAACCTGCCCCCTTCCAGTTTAAAGCCATTCCCCTTTGTCCTATCACTACATGCCCTTATAAAAAAGCTCCTCCCCAGCTCCCTTGCAGACCCCCTCTCCTGATGTGATAAATCTTTCCTTTTCAGCCTGCAAAGCAGTGAGGTGGTTCTGCAAGGGCACATCAGGTTTTGGGGGAAGCCTCTTCCTCTTGTAGGTCCTTGCTGTTGCAATCTTCCATTCTTCTGTGTTATTGGCCCCCTCCCTCCCTTCTCTGTGTGCTGTTGGTGGAGTTTTTGGCTGTTTGACTGAGGCTGTGCTTGGACCCAGCTATCCAGCTCCTTAGCCTCCCTGGCATTATGCAGCCCTCTCACCACGTCCTGCAGCTCAGCCACCTGCAGCAGGAGGTCCTCCACTGGGCACACCTTTCGCAGGCAGGTCTGCTGACTGTCCCTGTCCCAGGAGAAAGGTCTCGGCACCTCTGCAGCCTGAGGTCTGCACAACACCCTCTCCCTTCAGCAGCTCCCTCTGAGGGGTGGCATCGGCCACCACCGGGGTAGGGGGTTCAGATCCCTCAGCCATTGCTGCAGCCTGTGCTCCCAGACAAGAGACAAAACAGTGGAAGTTAGGAAGAAGATCTGGTGCTGCTTGTTAAATTAATCTGCAATCATTCACATTTATCTCATTAAAGAGAGGGTATAAAATTCCCTAAATTAGCAAAAGATTTGTTAATTATGTAATTGTCATCGGGATCTGGTCCACAGCACACAGCAAATGCTTCACAAAATAATGAAACAGTGGCAATATAGGACTTTTCGTGCAATGAATCATAATGGTATTGATCTCTGCAGTAATTAATCATACTTGCCTTGCTTCTGGCATTTGCTCATCGATGTACTCTGCTGGCAAAAAAAAAATATTGATCACTTGTTATCATGGAAATTTGCAGAAAATCTAATTGTTATAAAATGCAGCATTTTATTGTGTTCAAAGCCATGGAAAACAGAAAGATCACAAATAGAATAAAGTAATTTGCTTCATGGATATCCAGGAGAGGAAGTATCCCTGCAGTTTACTCATAGTCATTTAAAAAAAATTAATTACTAACCACCGAAACAAACTGCAAAATAACTAAGAAGAGAGAAAAAAATGCAACTTCTTATATATAAAAAAGGTACAGCTAATGTTTTACTTACTGTGAATTTCTTTTAAAATGTCCATATTTCTTCTCTTTTCTATCTTGTGACAGAGTTACCTTCATAGGACTTTTCACATGGACTTAAATTTCAGGTTTGATAGATCCAAAACTCTTTTAAGTGCTAATAGTTTTCCTTAGACTTCAAAGAGGGTACATGTACAAGGGGGCACTGTATGAATTCATAAAGAGTAAAGCAAGACCTGGAATATATCAAAAATATGAACCAGTAAACCGTGGCCTAGCTTCTAAAGGAGAAGTTAGCAGCTGAAAAAATTTAAGAAATTATACCATTACTTGGTGTATTTTGTTATAAAATAATTCTGTCTTCCAGAATTTTAGGACCTAATACGATGGAAATATGGGGCTGTCATCAACATAGAACACAGTGGCTGCAACAGTCACTGTGCCATTGTCCCTATGACACAAAAAAGGATCTTTGACAGTGTCTATTCAAGAAGCATGTTCCTGTTAATTTTTCAGTAGAATGGTAAATTGTCATCACTTTGAATGCTGGAAATAACTACTACCTAAACTGTTTGTAGCCATAAACTTGTTGTAGAGCTATGCACTTTAGGAAAAAAAAAACCAACAACTTGTCATGGTTTACCTTCATTTCCTTTGAGTACTGCACTGTGCTGAGAATAGCAGGACTCAGAGTGCAAATATGCAGATGAAAGATTTTGCTATCTATCTCTTGCAGAGTGATTTGTCTGGATGTTCAGTATTACGACAAACTGAAGATCTATGCCAATTTTTTTTTTTTTTTTCATTTAGAAGCAGGTTTGTGTCTAACGAGTGGCTACAACCACTAGGACTCATGAGTGCAATTTTTTTCTGCACACTTGATGGTTGCTCCTTTAACAGACTGATTAAAAGTTTTTCCTAATATTTAATGTACACTTACGTTCTTGCTATTTTTTTCTTTATTTAAAATTACATATGTCATGCACTGTTTGTATTTCTTCTACTCTTTTGATTCAGCTTCTTCTCACTTATTTTTTTGATTTCTGATCTTGCCTGTGGTTCTGCAGCTTTTATTTTGTAGGGCAGAAACAACCCTTACTAGGAGAAAACACCAGTAGTTTTCCACACATAGAGCTTACAAAGGAAAAGGATTTAAGAAACCCCAAAAACCAACCAATCAACCCTCAACCAAAAAAACCCTGAATGCTTGTAAAAGGTGGATTAGGAGTTCATGAGTACTATCCAGTACAACTCTTGGCTAAGTACCGATGATATTACTAAGAAGTTCATTGTACATTGTTCATTCACATCCAGGTAGTTGCAATAGTTAACGCTGTGCTAAAAATAAACCCTCAGCAATGCTGACATGATTTACCAAGACGGCACACACAGCTCTGGCATTCTGTATGGGGTAAGTGCAGGCATATTCTTGAACTCCGGTCACAGCCTAGCAGGAAAGCCTACCAGAGAGTACTTTCTTGGTTTTCTTATTTCTGCTTTTCTAAGATGAGCAAGAAATCCACAGCCTGATTCTGTTGTGCCTCCTAAGTTTGCCTTCCTCTTTTTTTTTTAATTGCCTCTTGCAACTATTGCCTTTTATGATACTGTCTACCTTCTCACCTTTGAGAAGTAGTGAGAAAGGAAGGCTTACCTCTTTTATCCAAAGTGGCGGGCTGTTAACTCGTTCTTTCTGCAGTGAGGGAGGCTGTTTGCTCTAAGTGCTTCTGCAGGGCTTGTGCTGTGCCCCTAAGTTGTGGGTATATTCCCAGCTCATCTTCCCCTTCCCTTCTCACAGCCTTGCTTACACATGATGCTCCCCTGGTTCATCGCCATACAGACAGGTGGGAAATGCCTTGATGGAAGGGTTTCCCTCTGCCCTTCTTTATGAAATGCACAGGACATTTCTGGATGCTTTTGGTAAGCAACAAGAATTATTACTTGTGTATAACTTTAGGACACAGACTCTGATCATTTACTGGTCAGTTACAGTACATTTATTATCTGTCTGGTAGATGAACAGGATTTCCACAGGAATCTGTCAAACCATGAAGATTTGGTCTTATTCTTATCAAAATAAAGCTTTCTACTGACCTCAAAAGATATAGAGTGAGGCAATAAAGTCTTGGAAACATTCTCTAGCACTTTATTTGAGCTGAGTGAAATACTCAGATTTATGAAACTCATACTAACTCATACATACATAAACAAATACTCTATGAAAACAAAAAGCATGAGGGCTCAGTCCTGCAAGGATTTGAGAGCTGTGGTTTTGATCCAACAAAGCACAGAAGTATGTATTTAGCTTCAGGATATTTATGCTCCAGGGTATTCCCATGCACTTTGAGGTAAATACCTGTTTAAGTGCTTTACTGGCCAGAGCATTTTCGGCACCTTTTAAGGCTGAGTTCTTACATAAGACTTTTCCCTCTGAGATCTCAAAGCATTTCACAAAACACACTAAAGAAAATTCTTCAAAATAATAAGGTGAAATACTGTCATAGGACAGAAAATTGTATTATTCCCCTGAGCAGGTACAAAATTCCCATCCATAACTAACTTTCCCAGCTTTCTGAATCTGTGATACAAAAATAATATCTACTTTTGCTCCACTTACTAAAAAATGCCCTTCTCCAGTAAACACTGCAATGAATGAGGCATGTAAGAAAGGCAGATTTTAAAGTAAGCTACAATGATGAAACTCCCTACCTATAGGGGTTTCAGGGTGTGTTTTGTTTTCTCATGAGAGGATGCAGAGGGATGGGGTTTATTTCTTTAGCTGGGAAGAATTAAACACACTAATAAGATAAACTAAAAACCATTTGTAACAGAGGCAGTAAAGTGTCTTTAGAGAAAGGACAATGAACTGAGTAAAATGTCCTGGGGTGTAATCAGGCATCACCAGCAGGTCAAGGGACATAGTTGTCCTGTTCTGCTCTGCACTGCTGCAGCCTAACCTTGAGAACTGGGTGCCCAAGTTTCCAGGACCACAATATGAAAAGGACATTAAGCTGTCAGAGAGCCAAATCCGAAGGATGGCCACAAGGATGGTGAAGGGCCTTGCGGGGAAGCCACATGAGGAACAGCTGGGGTCACTTGGTCAGTTCAGCCTGGAGGAGACTGAGGAGTTGTAAACCTCATTGCAGTCTACAATGTCCTCGTGAGGGCAAGAGCACGACAGACACTGATCTCTTCTCTGATCACCAGTGACAGAACTCAAGGAAACGGCATGAAGTTGTGTCAGAGGTGGTTTAGGTTGGAAGTTTTTCTCTCAGAGGGTGGCTGGGCACTGGAACAGGCTCCCTAGGGAAGTGGTCACAGCACCAAGCCTGACAAAGTTCAAGAAGAGTTTGGATGCTGCTCTCAGGCACACGGTGTGACTCTTGAGGTGTCCTGTGCAGGACCAGGAGTTGGACTCGATGATCCGCATTGGTCCCTTCCAACTCAGCTTATTCTACGATTCTGTGATTCTATGGAAAGATAAGGTCCTTGTCTGGGATACTGAACTAATAGCAGTAATGTGTGTTAGTACTGCACGTAAATCTCACTCTAAATAATTACGTTGTAACAAAGTCAAAAGACCTTACCTAATTTCTTTGTGCAAGCAGTGCAAACACATATAGAGAGTTAACATGTATTTAAAAAAATTCTGCAGCACATTTGCCCAAGAAATACAAGAACAAAAATAAAACATTTAATTTCTCCTCCTTTCCTAGGAGGCATCCCTCCACCCTACTGGACTAGTTGTTTGTCAGTCTGAAAAGCTCAGTTCACCTCAGGAGGCACAACACAAGCCTTCAGACAGGTCTGGCCATGCTACCTTCTCCCAGTTGTGCCCTCTTCCAGCTGCAGAGGAAAAGGGGATGTTGTGGAGAAGTGCCATGCTCCAGCCCCTAGGAAAACCTTAGGAGATCTGCCTGTGGCTATCCAGTCACCCAACCTCTTTCCTTCTATATCTTTGTCCATCCAAAATTCTTTTTTTTTTTTTTTTTTTTTAAGAAGATAAAACACTGACAAAGGATTAGAAGGTGTAATACCAGGAAGAGAATAAATTCTTAAGAAGTGTGTGCAAATGAAAAAATGTCTTTTAATCTCCACAGTTTTGTCAAATGGAATAATATTAACCCAAAATGACATGTATGGTGAACCTCATTCCTTCTGTTTAGCCAGTAATATTAGAGTTCTGTAATGGCAATCACACATTTGTTTTTTATGATGGAAAAGGTATTTTCTTTTTGCATATACTGTATTATCGCTAGAAACAGAATAATTCTGGCTCAGCTAAAGCAGTACCTTCACAAAATAAAAGATACCAAATTTCAGCCTGAACAATGAATACCAGAAAAGTTGAAGGTATCTAGTAGGATGCCATCAGACAGAAAATATTTGAGAAGCCTTAAATACCAGCTTCTTAATAACCTTCGTGAAAATAAGCACCTAGGACACAGAACTTAAACTTCTAAGTTGTCACCTGTGAATGACACCAAGATAATCATTTGACCTCTCATATATGTGACACAAATTTCCATCCTGACCCAAACTGTAAGAGCTGTGACAGAAGAATCTTGCCCTGTTCAGTTCAGCCAGCCTTTGAAATCACTGTCAATTCTCAAGGCCACCTAATTTTCCCTAGGTCTTCTGTCCCATTCTCTCAGGACTCCGTGTATGCTCAGGAGTGAGAGGAGGGGAAGAAGTGTTTGCCCTTCATCCCTGTGGCCCTCAGCTGAAATCACCTCCCGGAGCTGGATGTGGAGGGGCAGACTGAGGACAGGAAAGGCAGCAATGGAGCACCACTGCCTCTGTCCACCTCCAGCCTCCCCGATCCTGCCACTGGAACATACTGATACTCAAAGGTAGAACAGCTCTGCAAATACACCATTCTGGCTTTTATAAGGGGTCCTCATCAATTGTGGGGAAATCTGTCAAAGGTGTGTCCGGCAGGTACAGGAGGTTAGTCAGCTGTAGAGGTTGTTGGCACTATGGTCTATTAAAAAAATTCAAATAGCTGTGTTCATGTAGCCTAGAAAATAATTGAGTAAAGGAGTTTTTTGTATAGGTTGCAGTAATAAAGGAGTATTGTGGCTGTTCTCCATGTCTACTAAAGCTAGAAGAAAAAATAATTAGCTTAATTTTCAGAAATGGAGGTATCAGGCAGATATGAGAGAAAACCTTCCTTTTTCAAGGCTAATATGGAAGAAAGTGCTAAAAGGCTTTAACAGGCTTTAAGAAAGATAGTAAAATCCCCAGTCCTGGATGATTGTGATTCAGCCAAGTATCTCTCAGAAGAGGTGTAATCTTAGTTGATTACTGGAGCATATAAAAGATTCATTTTATATCCCTTTCACTACACATTTCTGTGATTTTTATGATTTGACAAAGCAACGGTAATTAAAACACTAGCTTTTTTCTATGATCTGCCAGATGGATCTAGTGATAAATCACATTCCCTTTGGCTAGCTTTTCTAAGCATTACAGAATTTAAATGAGAGCTGACCTAGTTTACATATTCAGCATGAAAATGCTTTTGCCTATTTAAAAGGTGAATCTGTTTCTAATTACTTGCTATTTAATTCTGCCAACATAACTCCAGTGGCTCAGCTTAAAGAAGGAGAATAGTTTTATTAGCATTTTTAATATCTCTGTCCTTAATTTCCAAAGCATTTACACAATACCTCTGGCATTCATAGAACGAGGTCCTAGTTGATCCTAAAGATTACAAGTACATGTTACTGTTTTACAGTGATTGCTGTAGTTTCTCTCCTTCCTCTCTCTTTCTTCTTGCCAACCCCAGACACTCATCTCTGCCATGAGAGATTTATGCCTACTCGACTGCTGGGTGCTTTATAACCATATTTTGTTTGTTAAAACTTTATAACTGTGGATTTAGGTTAACCTTCACATTTCACTGGATGGGGATTTATACACGAGGTGCATACTTGTAGTGCTGTGAGTCACGTGCCAAGTAACAACTGGTGTAGCAAGCTGTGTGGTGGCCTTCTCTTTTCCATTTGAACTTATGTACCTTTCAGAAAACAATTTTATTGCTTGTCACTTATTTTATGAGCATGTCATATTCCTCCAGCACAACACCACTTTGGATGTGAGATAACTTCATGCTGGGAAATGAGTCCATTTTTCTTTCAGGATTCTTGAAATGTAGAGATCATGCTAAAGCCATCGTGGACAGCTTGATACAATGTCTAGTCTGACATTATATCCACAAAATGTGCTATATTTTGATGTCCCTGATAAATCACAGTGTACTCTTTTTTTTCTCTCTCTTTTATGAGACTGCTCGTTGAACAATGCAGCTTTGGGATTTGAAGGTGAACTGCAATGAACTGAATTGAGAGTCATCCTAAGTACATGAGCCAACTGAGAAAGAAAATAACACTTTAGAATGTATTTTTATGGAAAAGGCATGAAAACTTCTTGACCACACGCATTCACACTGGCTCTAAAAATGCTATAGTTTCATATTGTCTTTAAGTATCTCCTGTTTTACACTAAGCCACTTAGATTCCTCTAACATGCTTTTCATAATTTCTCCTAGCAGGTTTCAAAATCTTCTTTCCAGTAATTTTTACCATATGTTAGGGGAGAAAGACTAAATAAAACTTAACTAAGATTGAAATTACATCTATTCATGTTTTTCAGTCTCTTAAGTTTGGCTATGGAGTCACAGAACCACACAGTCACCCACATGTCTGTAATCATTAAAGAACTCAAAACATATGTATTGATATTTCTAGTGCAATTGACACATTCAAGGAACAGGACTTTCCAGAAATCTCTGGAAATATAGCCAGGAATTCAATTTGAGGCACTGTGAGAAAAACCCAGGGTGGAGGATTGAACCAAGCATGGTGCCTGCAGGAGCACTGGAGGCCTCTTGCAGTCTGCTCCCACACAAGCTCCATGAGATCTGACACACAGATAGGTCAGCAGGAAACAGATACTGATTGCAGGAACTTGATGGGCATCTACAAATTGAAGCAGAAACTTTAAAGTAGATGGTTCCCTGTTTCTGCTACATGGCCACCAGTCCTGCACGGGAAACTGGATTTGATCCTGGACTTCTTTTGGAAAGGTAATATATTCTCCTTCTAGAAGCTCAGTGTGTTTTCAGTATTTATGTAAGTAACTCAGTTATTAAAGTTCTGTGTCCTTTTTTCTATAGGCCAGCTAGCTCTTGAACAGAATCAGCCAGAATCTCTTCATGAAACGAAATTGCAGGAGGCCAGAAGGAAGCACAACTGACAGCTGTACCACCACAGACCAAGTCAGATTAAGTGCTTAAACACAAAAAAAACCACAATGGCCTAGCAATTCTTTTTTTAAACCAACTGTGCTTTTTTTTGTCTAACAGCAGAAAGCAGATTTGCACCCAAGGAGCAAGGGTGGGGCAAGAGCTAAAATAGAGAAATTGACAGGAAAAGCAGAGAGCTCGTTCACCTCCAGAATTTGCTGTCATAAATAAACACACTTCAGGGTTTCCCTTTTGTTTGCCAAAGGTAATCTTGTTCCTTTTCTGTCATTATTTTTATCATCCTTTTTACTACAAGAAATATGACCTACAGAGTCTATACAGAAAAGGGTTGCATGTGTCTGTTGTCCTACTGCACCATGAGAAAGCCCCCATAAAAGTGCTGCATGTCATTGTACTGGGAATGAATTACCTTTGAGTAAATTCTGAAGGAGAAAACTGTTAGTGTTGCATCACTTTGGCAGCCTTTCTTTACCTATTTGGACTGTCACTTTGAAGCTTTTGAGATCATCTTTTAACCAATTCAATATATTTTGAGATGTGCAATGAGGGATTTCTTTGCAGAAGCTGACTGATTTTAGATATAAAAAGGAAGTGAATAGCCTTGCTAACTTTAATGAATATGATGTGGTATTCTTAAGCCAACAAGGAGAGCGCTCCAAAGTGCCAGCAGACTTTTAGCAGTTAATCAAATTACTACACTAGCTCAGAATCGAGGAGAAAGAAATCATGAAACTTTTGAGATTTTAATGTAAGCAGAAAATGCAATATTTGCTTTACACGAGCACACATGAAGATACAAAGAGAATTTAGGCTGGCAAACTGACCCATCCAAAGGAATTAAGTGTCCATCACTGGTCAATTTTTAACTGCCGTCAAATCCAGTTTTAAAGGAAAGTCATGTTTAACAATTTCCTTGCTAGGTAAATATTTGTCAAAAGATTGTGCAGTTAGGAAAACAAAATGATACATGGACAGAGAAAGTGTTTTCCTGGAAGGAATGACAAGCAGAGGATTTTAGATATAGGGATTTTAATTACCACTTTTCTGAAGTTCAACAACTTTGAAAACAGCAAAAGACTTGCTGGGAGCTAGGGAATTGTGACAGCTTTTCCTGCAAAACCACCTAACAACCTCCTGCTGATAACCTTTTCACTAGACCATACACATCTTTTTTCTGTCAAAACAGAACAGCTACAAATTACCTTCTGGATTCATTTCCTAGGCTGTAAAGAAAAAATTAACAGAAGGACCAGAGGACAATTTACATGTGAGGGGTTCAGGGTTGAGCTTTACTAGCTACGTTTCTAAAAGTCAGACCAAAGGTCCTACACAGGATATTCTTGATGAACTGCCCAACTTGACAGACTCATCTCTTAGGTCCGCTAAAGAACTGAAAGATCTCATCTGTGAATTTGTTTATTTCAAGTCAGACCCACAGTCTCAGGGTACCTAATGTCAAAATAGATAAGTATTCCTTACTTTCATTGTAAGTCAGTTGATAATGAGGAAAGGGAACATAAAAATAAAAACAATATTGCAAGAATTTAATGTGCAATGAACCTACTTACCCAGTAAGCACCTGCCCACCCTGCAAGTGCAGTGCCTTCCTTCTCACTTCCCAGTCTCCTTTGCATCTCACACATTACTTCATTCCTTCTTTGCAGGGACTTTACTTTCAGTCACATCTCTTGAACCTTCTCTTTCTCATTTTAAGGCTTGAGGCGTAGACTTTGCTGGGTGGAGAACTGTCCATTTGGGTTAGAGTGGTGAATTTTTTGCTAGTTTTTGGGTAGAGGAACACAAAGCTTGAAGCACAGATAATATGAGTGCTCATTGGAAAGCAAATGAACCATTTTTTTGCTTTCAGGATTGCTCATATACTTTATCCAATGCTTCTTGTAGCACAAAATTATGAGGACCATGACAATATCACCACTGATAGTCTCAAGCACTAGATACATGTCCCCGATACTTGTCTCTCTTTCCTTTCCTTTCACTGCCAAATAGACTTTGAATTTCTACATGCAGAGAAGAAAAACTTACTATCATGCAATGATATCTGAAATGAGGTACCCACACACTAGGAGGCCCAGGAATTGAAATCTTCTCTTCTCTGCATATCTTTTTGGAAACTTTGTGCTAATCACATTGATTTTGAGTTCTAATCAGTGAGCTCAATGTATTAGAAGCTGGGAATTGTCATCTGAGGGAGTCCAAATTTCCACAAAACTCATATATAGCATTTATTATATGTGCATCTCACTCTGGAAGGACATGACTTACATATTAAGCCATGAACTACATAATTTCTGGCATAAGTGTTAAAGCATTATCATTTAAGGCCCTCATAAATCTGTGCTTCCTTGAAAAGAACCAGAAAAATTTTCGTGACAAATACCTAAGACCGGCAGCAATTCTTATACTCTGTAAAGTTTGTATAGTCAGGACATACCAACATCCTTCTTCTGGGATGCAAGTGCAGTATATCAGCTAGGATTCTGGGTAGGTGTGTAGGTGGAAGAAGCTGAAATCTAAAAGCAAAATAATACAAATCCTCTCCCGAGTCAACCACAAAACTTGTCTTGATTACCTGCTATGTTGATTTGGTAATTACTTTAGCCTATTTAATAAATTTTAATTGTAAACTCAGTTTTCTTCTTGCAGTATTTTATCTTTAATTTATTTTTTTCAGGAATCTATTCATTTTATAACTCTTGTCATTAAAATTCAGGAAAAACCAAGCGAACCCAGCATATTCTGCTGCAGTCAAACCCCAAAATAAATCACAAACTCCGAAGACAGGGGTAACCTCTAATTAAAAAAATCCTGCCCACCAGGCACTGCTACCAAAGGAAATTCATGTTCCCAAGAGTTTCTTTCTAATTCTTAAAAATAAACTACTCTCATTACCACAGAGACAGTGTAAAATATTTTATGTCAATACCTTATTTTAATTTTGAAGCGTCTGGTGTCTTGTGAGCTACACAGTTTCTCAGCAATTTTGGCTGTTTCCAGATGAATATATTTTTAAAACATTTAAATGTGTTAAATTTGTGGACAATTACATTTTAAATCTAAGCATATGGTTCTATTGTGTTAAATCCTTCAATAATTCTTTGAATATTTTTTATCTTTCAGTTAATGTCACAAATGTTTTCAGTTATTACGATATTCCATAAAAATATTCCCCCATGTGTCATTCTGATTGTACTTCATTTCCTGTTGTAACTCACACGATCTATAAATAATTTTTCATATATCTTCTTATTTCAACAAATGTCAGTAGTAATGCATGCAGAGAGTGGGTTTTTTTGATAATCACTCTATTTTTAATTTTCATTACGTGCCCTCTTGGCAGTAAACCAAATAGCTTACACAATATTTGGAAAAGCATTACTGTGGTTCATATTGCATTTTTCTAACCTGAACACACCAAATGTAAGGAAAAAAAGATCAACTTTTGTCAAAGCACTTTGGTCAAAAGATACAAGTTCATTTTTCCCTGTGCAGTGAACACCATTTTCCTTCTATTTGTGTTGGAATTCACAGTACCTAACCTTAGCCCAGTAGTTTTCAATTTTCTGTAAGTATTGCAGCACTGGGTTCATCCTATTCTCTGATTCTTTGTGGATTTCTTCTGACTTTTTGCATGCCTTTTGCACAGAATAATGCACCAAAAAAGGCATAAACCTTGATCTCCAGAGCAGAGAGAGACCTTTCAGTGACTTCTGATGGGAACGGTCCTGTCTACCCCTACCTGCTCCTGGCTTCATGCTCCCACCAGCTCTCTTGCTTCTCTGGTGCCTGGCAGATGAGCGGTGAGCTCATGAAAGAAACTAAACCAGCAGAAAGCGACTCTAGCAGAGAGTGACCATCCTGTGCCAGAGCTGGATGGCAAAGGGGATGTGACTGTGGAACTGGAGAAGAGGGGCCAGACCAGTTCATCTGGCAGCAGTTCACCACGAGGCCAATTGGCCTTAAGGAAGAACCTCACCTTCATGGAGCAGCCTGGTAACACAGCATCCAAACAAAAATTAAAACACCTACTGGGTGCCTGTGAATATTTCTCATCAATTAAGAGTTTTGCTGCCTACCTTAAGGTCTCTAGGCAAAACAGGCTAACAGCATGATTTTAAACATAAAGGCCTCTGTCGCCTGCGACACCAGCCCAGAGCTCTCTTGTGCTGCATGGCCAGGCACAGGAAAACAGCTTCAGCAGGACTTGTGCAAGGCAGCAGCTCTGCAACCTTACTGGGGAGGGCGAGGAGAGGCTGACAACAGACATGTGAATCACTCATCACACAAAGCTTTCATTCCTCCTTTCAGGCTACACGACAGCTCGAATTCCTCAAGCTATATTTTCCTGCAATTCTGATGAGTTTTTATGGATATGGCTGTCACAAACATTGCTGCAAAGGTCTATATTTAATATTGAAAATTCATGGTGGAAGCATCGCAAAGCCTTTGTACGCCTGCCTCTCGTTTTTGATAGGGATGGCATTTTGTGCATTTTCAGACACACAGATCCATTAAAGCCAGACAATTAAAAGGCCAGTGTTCAAATTTAGTTTGATTGGATTAATTTAGAAGTTTAAAAGGAGCTTGCCTGAGATTCGTGTTTCACTCCCAACGACAAGCTGTCTCCTCCAGCTGATGCCCTGCAACCCACTGAGGAGGCAGCTGTCAGACCTCCTACTTGACACCCAGGAGCCCATCCTAGGAGATGACTTGCCTTGAAGGAAGTGGTGGGAAAGCTCAGGCATCCAGTAGCAGCCAAAGAGCTCTGCCTGCCCCCATCCCACAGCCCTGGCTGGCCTGAATGCCTCAGCCCAGACAGGGAGCTCCCGGCAGCTGTGAGGCACCAATGCGGGGAAGCCACAAGTCTGTCTGTCTCAGGGAGGCTGGGGGAGGGCAGGCAGAGGCAGGACTGAATATTTTCTTGTATGATATGTTGGGTTTAAATAGCTGCCTTTTTCAGTCAGAGAGGCAGCAGGTGGGGCTGAGGGAGCCCAGCAGAGCTTGAGGGAGCCTGGATCAACACACATGGGGCAGGGGGCAACCATGCCATCCCAGCACTGTGCCCCAGCAACAAAGCACATGCTCTACAGTAACAACCTTCTCAGACTGTTGCTTCCTTCCAGCTTCTTGTGCAAGTTACTCCTCATACCCACATGCTATTTTTTCAGTCACCTATAAGAAAGGCTCGAGGTTGAACTCGATGATCCTTGTTCATCCTTTCCAGCACAGGGTATTCTGTATTCTAAAGAGGCTGAAATAACAACTTACTGATGTGCAGTGGTCCATTATAAGCAGTACAGCCACGTACACGAATTCTAGAGAATTCCCTTTGTGCTGAGTGCAGGTCACTCTGCTCAGCACCCAGCAGGTTTAAATGTGCAGCGTGAAGCTGTGGGGTGCCCCACTGCTTCACTGAGAGAGGCCAGCATGGCTCAGCACAGTGGCGCTGGGGGGATCACTGGTGCCGTGCAGCCTCCAGGCAACTGATGCAGAGGAGGGAAGGAAGGAAGGAAGGAAGGAAGGAAGGAAGGAAGGAAGGAAGGAAGGAAGGAAGGAAGGAAGGAAGGAAGGAAGGAAGGAAGGAAGGAAGGAAGGAAGGAAGGAAGGAAGGAAGGAAGGAAGGAAGGAAGGAAGGAAGGAAGGAAGGAAGGAAGGAAGGAAGGAAGGAAGGAAGGAAGGAAGGAAGGAAGGAAGGAAGGAAGGAAGGAAGGAAGGAAGGAAGGAAGGAAGGAAGGAAGGAAGGAAGGAAGGAAGGAAGGAAGGAAGGAAGGAAGGAAGGAAGGAAGGAAGGAAGGAAGGAAGGAAGGAAGGAAGGAAGGAAGGAAGGAAGGAAGGAAGGAAGGAAGGAAGGAAGGAAGGAAGGAAGGAAGGAAGGAAGGAAGGAAGGAAGGAAGGAAGGAAGGAAGGAAGGAAGGAAGGAAGGAAGGAAGGAAGGAAGGAAGGAAGGAAGGAAGGAAGGAAGGAAGGAAGGAAGGAAGGAAGGAAGGAAGGAAGGAAGGAAGGAAGGAAGGAAGGAAGGAAGGAAGGAAGGAAGGAAGGAAGGAAGGAAGGAAGGAAGGAAGGAAGGAAGGAAGGAAGGAATCAGAAACTACAGAAGACAGGAGGAACATGCCTCCAGCATTATTCCTGAAACAGGGATACACTAAAATGCAGCTTCAAACACTGATGCTGATCTTTGGAATTGCAGAAGTCGTAGTCACAGGGTCCATTGCAAATGGGAATTCTAGTTAAGGGGTCAAGCAGTAGTTCAGGCTGGAATGACTCAGGCTGCGAAGCAATGCCGTATTTGTATTAAGATAAAATGCAGCAATCTAAACCAGCAACAATCTCATCAGAGACTTCAGTTTTCTGTGACAACACCTGCTGTCACAGTTACAAAGGAATACAACAGAAGTCCCAATGGCATCATGTCTCTTACAACTTCCTTGGATATACCAAAAATGAATATGCATCAGGAGCATGCAAAAAACTCACTTTTACAAACTGCTGCTTTCATTTTTATCTGAAGGCAAAAACAGTTCGGTTTTTTTCTTCCTATTTCCATTAATTGAGGTTTCAAAATCCTTTGACAGGACAATCAATGAAGTTAGCTACATCAGTATTCAGGGAATCATGGGGTTCACCTGTTCCCTTGCCTGATGTCACAAAGGCTTCCTCTAGAATTTTGTACTGGCTTTCATGGAAATGGTGACTTGGTAATCTGTCCTTCTGTGCCTGGTGAGAAGTTCTTTGAGTGTATTCTTGACATCTCAGAAAAAAAAAATTCCCCACAAAAACTCCTGAAAACAATGAATGAAAATTAAACTTTTCTTCCTCAGAAAGCACCCATATGTGCATCATTTTCAGCACGGTTTTATTCTACTTTCCCATTTACTTAAAACAGTGCTACATTTTGTGTTTCAAACAATTTATACTATATAAATGTAGCTGCAACTGAACGGAGCAAACAAACATCGTTTTAAGGGGATATTACTCAGGCTAGAGTGAAGCATGAAAACAAGTCGCTCTTCCCTGCACAGGGAAAGAGTTATTAAAATGCTAAACCATGACACTGAAGACAACATAATGTCACAGAATGCCTCAGGCCAGTCTTGTACTATCTGAGCAAGAAAAGTACCTGATGACAGCACTCTGGAATGTCTTTTGCAAGGAATGATGACCTGATAGCGCACTCATTAACTCAAAAAACTCCATTGTCTGAATGTTAAGAGATAGGATTTTAACTACAAATAAAACATGTTTTCTTCTGAGACGTTAGAGTTGTCTGGGGGAAAAAATCATGACGCACTGCCTGCAAGTCTGCTAGCTTGTTGAAAGTGCTGGAGGGAGTTAAGTTGAATTAATTTGTAGCTGATACAAATTTGAGAAAAAAAGTCACCAGTTTAAAAGCAACACTTTGATACTTTCTCTTTAAAACCTTGAACCAGTTCCAGTCATATCTAAAGAACACAACAAACAATATTATGTGAGAAAACACCATGAGAAAAGAGAATAAAGGAGAAAAAATGAGACCAAAATTAACTGTCTCTAGTAACCTTGGAACCCTGCACAAGAAAATATCCTGTCCACATCTACACTATTGTAGTCTCTACAGTCCTGCCTGTATCACAGATGCTTTTCTTGTTGGGAGCTCCTTGACAGTAGACAATGAAAGGAACATCTGTTTTTTGGTTTTAAAAGATTGAAACGGGAATAGAAACAATTTCTCCCTGTGACAGTTCAGTCACTTTCCTGATGCCAGTTTTAATTAGGCTATGTTTCTGATTCTAAACAGAATTAGAAACTTAGAGCTGTTCTTCATAGCCTGGTGAGAAACAGCAGTGACCCCAACCCAGCAACATTCAAAAATCACTAGATGGATGGCAAAATGTTAGGGGACTGGCTAAAAGTCTTAAGTTTCCATTTTCATTTTTTTAAAATCTCATATTGGAGGTTCATTTCCTCCAAAGGGATCTTATGTTTGCTTCGTGAATTCAGTATGAAAGGTTTGACATCCACAGCAGACATCCTTTTGACCAAGGGTCTTCCTCAACATCTGCTCATATCCTCCTGATAACTCTCCTGAGCACTCTCCTAGCCTTTTAGGGGGCACATCACAGCTCATTGTCTGCAAAGAGTTCACTGCCTGATGCTCATCAACCAGCTCCTGCCCGAGCAACACACTGCCTTTACACTAGTGTCCTCCTTACACCTTACTTTTGCTCATTCTCTCTTCCAGGTGACCTCACTTCTGCCACACTCTCTGTGCCTGCACCCCTGGCCAAAGCACTATCTTTGTTGACACCCTAAGTGACAGACTGGATTCCTGCTCTTCATGGGCTGAACTGAGCCTTTAATTCACTCAGTTTTTACATCTGCCTTCTGCAGTCCAGTACATTGCAGCTAAAGGTCTTGGTGTAGCTAAAGGTCTTCTGCATGTCTTTGTTATCCTCTTTTTTGAGGAAAAAAAGGGTTTATTAAGGGAGGGACATATGTAAGGCTGCCATAGCATGGAGCAGAAAAATACTAACTTCCCAGAATAATAACTAGGACAAAGGGGTAATGATTTTTTTTTTTTTTTGAGAAACTGTCATTTCAGAAATCACTCCGGGAGACAATTGAGCATCCTGACTTCAGCAGGCCAGCTTCATGCAGTGTTTGATTACATGTTTAAGTAGCTGGATGTTCATACTTAGATGGCATTGTGTCTGAAAAATAAAACTGACATCTTTGTAATCCAAATTGCAACACAATAACAGCAAACTCAAAATTTTCATCTCCCTTACAAAGTAACTTAGTATTTTTGCAAAAGAAATCTCTCCCACAATGCAAAATTACCTTGCCAGAAATTACTCATGGATCCAGTAAAATTAAATCTCTTACACTCTTTCTCAGATGAGATCGGTAGTAATCCCAAAGCCAGACAGAACTGCTCAAATGCCTTAAACACTTGCCAACAACCTAAAGGGTGACAGAGATTTCTCCTTTAGAAGAGGGAAGCAGCAGGTCATGGGCATGCTCAATGCCACACCAACCTGAACTGGAGACTTCTTTGGGAGAGCAGCTACAAGGGTGACCAGAGCCTAAGCACTGCTCGATGGCCATAAACATACTACTGCCCTTCTCTTAATTCTACTGATTTCAGACTGTCAGCAACGTCATTTCTGCTTCATTTTGTTCCTCTGTTAGAAATCCAATGTGAGATTGCGTCTTTCTTAATTCTTCATAAACATGACTGCCTTTTGGGACACAGTAAGCAACTTTCCTTGCATTAAGGAATTATCAAGGTATTTCATCTAAAGTAAGGAATCAGTAAGGAATTTTCATTTTACATTATTTTGAAACACATAATTTTATGGAAAAAAAGAGCTCCCAGCACACGAGGAAATTTGATTTCATAAAATGACAGAATTGTCCAACAAGGTTACTGTAAATTTTCATATTAAATTAATCCAACATACTCATACAGAATAAACTGATACTTTTAGTAAAATTACTTATAATAAGTACTTATATAACTTACATAGGCATGAGTAAATGGTTCTCACTGTAATCAGCTTCTCATCTTGTGAAAAATTCCCCCTTTTTTTTCTAACAATGCACAAAGGACAGGTTATAATATAATCAAAATAGGATACTGAAACAGAAAACATATTGCTATCAGGAAATTTTCAAAATTGCGAGCCAGTTAGAGAGAGAAAATAAGTAATAGAGGATGTATTCATTTGTTCTGTAGACACCCTGTTACAAATTAAATATGCAGTGGTTTAATACACTGAATTTCACTTAAAAATAGCTATTTTAAACTCACTGTGTTTTGTTATTGAAACTCTACTCATCTAAAGTTTTTGACATAAACTTTATTTTATTATGTTTTCAACATTTGGATTAAGACAACACGGTTAATAAAAAACATATAACGACTCACTTTTTCATTACACAAATTAATATATTGCTTTCATTGCTATGGTCTTGATTAGAAGAAACAAAAGTTGAAAATAATTTATTAACAAAGCATTTCTTACTTTGTTTGCTATTTATATACCATTAAATGTATATTTATTTTGAATTGTTAGAAAAAAATATGAATATTCACTTGACCATTCTTCCAAATTGCTTTTTCCATATGCTCCCTATCAATAATTGACAATAGGGCTTGAACCATTTTTGTCACTAATTATCTTGGTCCAACAGTAAAATCTCCGCTCCCTTTAGCCAAACCAGACCAGTTCAGATTGCTCCAGAGACATCCGGAATTCAGGATGAGATTTGGGCACTCCAAGGCAGTGCAGAACAAGTTCCTGCTCAAAAGCCCTGAATAACCACAGGTACAAGGAAAAACGGTGGTGAAGGAGATATGAATCAGAGAGAATTTTCCTGCATGGATTAATCCCCACAGCCCTCACAAAACTGCGTTCCAAGTGGTACAGAAATATGAAGAGAAAGGGAATGCCTGATCAGCTCCCGACTTGCTTCGTACTCCTAAATGTGTCTACAAATGAGCATGTTCAGTGTAGCAGCTTCGGGAATGTCATAGGACACGGTTACGTCTGGGAAAACCACATCTGCAGCCCGTTTCTGTGGAAAACATCTGTAGCATAAAATGGGTCTTGATTACAGGCTGTTTACGCTTCACTAGGTGCGTCCTCTACAATTTCTAGAACAAACATGTGAATCCACCCCAAAAGAGGGGAAAACATCACTTGGTTATAAATCCTGTGGGTATCCGAAGGGCTGGTTAACCTTCAGAAAGTGCCCTTCGTGTGAATGAGCAGGGACTGAAAAAAAAGACGGTGTTTTACTGCCCTCTAACGTCTGGCCAGAACCAGCGCCCTTTATCGCATTTATTCCCCAAAAAGCTCTCCCCAGCAGGCCACCGAGACACAAAGGCTTCTAGCCAGACTGAACCTCACATATCCTCACATGCCAAGACCTGTGAAAAGTAACCATACAGCACCCTGGGCGTGTTGGAGAAACAAAACTGGCGCCCTCCTGAGTGGAAAGAAGGATTTTCAAACCAGAGCTGTAACTTTGTAGTTGATGGTAGTTGGACAAACTCTTGTCTAAAACATCAGTGACTGAAATTTCAACATCTGAACAAGTCTTACCAGTCTGACTTGATAAGCCCTGGAGGATATTCTGATGTAGTTGAGAGAAAAGGTATCTTTAACAGCAGTTTCAGACTTTTTGTGTCACTGCCTAGAAATTCTCTTGGTAACAAATTTATGGATAAAATATTTAAATCCAGAATTTTGAGCCTTTTCTTTTTATGATGAACTACTGTTCACAGGAGCCATAGGACCTCTTCAGAGTAGCTGCTTCTCAGTGTCAGGAAGGGATTTACAGTCCAGTCCTTAATAAGAGTACCAATGACAATAAAAATCCCCCAGCTATTAAAAATGACACAATCAATCCTATTTAAGTGTCATACAACTACTGAGCACGAATTATAGTGTGAGTCATTTTTTAACCAGAGAAAAGAATAAGCTGGTAAAGCACCCATTCATTTCAAAAAGAGCATTCAGGGATGTTGTTTTCCTGTGGAACACTGTGGATGAAGAGTCTGTCATCATAGTAAATGCAGGAACCCTAAAGCAAGTACATTTTATATTTATGTGAAAACCCCGTGACAGTACCATTTTTCATAGATTTTATAAATTTCAAAAATGTATGGTATCCAAATTGCACTGTTGCTTTAATCCTGCTCCACCATTCAGGCATGGATGTTTCATGTTGACAATCCACAGAATTTTCAATTTTTGCAGTTCATCAAATATCTTTTCATCCTGTAGTTTGAATCTATCCAGTTGGGTTTTTTCCATGGAAAATCTGCTATAAGACCAAGTCTTTCTTTTCACAGCTAGAAAAGACACACTGGGGGAAAAAAATGGTTATGAAAATTTAGATCTGTCCACACGTAAATAATTTTGTGTATATTTTAGTGTGACTTTATTGAAAAAGGATCCAAAATTGTAAAGATTTCTTTTTCAATTTTCCAAATTTTTTCACTAAGTGCTTATGATTCATTTGACTTGGTTGTTTTCTTTCTTTTCATCTCTTCCTTCTTATGTAATAAGTGAACAACAGCTGTGCTCCCGCTGAGCTCGCAGTCAGTAATATTTCAGTGATTTTGAAGCTAGTAAAGCAAACTGTCTCACAGTGACCTGGGAGCAGAAATAATAGGATCAGAAGATACATTCTGTTATCATCTGAAATGTGCCACAATTACGTGTTACAATGGCTTCAAGCAGTATTTATTCAACTATGGGCTTTCAATAAACCAATTTCGACCAGAGCTGAAATCCCTGGATCTGTCCTATTGCAAAGGAGAGCTTTTCAACAACTTGGACATTTGCACAGAATCTTTTGGTTTTTCTGCTTTAAACAAAGCTGTTCTTACAACCATAGACGCTAAAGGAGCCAATATTCCTTGCTTGCCCTACCACCTATAAATCAATTTATAGACTTATTTCATTAAAGCACTGAATAACAATGACATGTTTGAGAGCTGTGCACATGTTGCATGAATTTAATGCATGCAATGGTTTGGTTGATTTTTGCCCTTCAGAAATTTATTGTGAGAAATAGGAGAAATGTAGTAGTAAGTAGAGAAGCTGCAACTTCATCATAGGCAGAAATCTGAAGACTGAATTTTATCACATAGTGAAGAAAGAACTGCCTTTAGGGCATTACTGCTTTGAAAGGGAAGCTTTTGCTTTATCTGTATCTATTCATCAGCCAAAGTGCTGTAGATGGTGTAGTAAATCATGAGTCTTGTGGATCTGATGCCGCATAATACTGCAGGCATCGATGAGAATGGATGTGGATACCCAGCGGATGACACTGTTGTTTGTGTGTCAGCATTACTGGAAAGTGTGTCAGGGTTAGTGGAAAGTGTGTCAGGAGCAGGTGTAGCCTTCAGAGCAGTAAATGCACTATGCTTGATAAAAAAGCAAATTAAGACAAGTTAAAATGAATTTAGAGACATAAAGAGAAAAACCAAAAGAGCAAGCCCTTTCTGTTTGAATAGTAGCTGGTTTCTTGTCTCCCAGGATGATTAACTGAATGCTGAGAGGGAAGACAGACTCAGGGTTCATTTTCAGCTCTGCTACACCACATGCAGCTTTGCTTCTCTCAAGAGGTCATGGATACACTCAGTTCTTTAAAAGGGACTGTGAGGCTATACTGAACATATACGTGTACTTCAAAAAAAGGCTTTTTCTGTCCTTGAATGAATACAGAGACAAAGCTTTTTCCAGTCCAATCTTTGTGCAAATTCAATTCATGAAAAAATGCATTAGAACTAAAAATAGCGGCACTACCATAAGGACTTAAATGAGAACAGCAAACTATCAGAGTCTAATTGTTAAAACACTGATATACAAAGATCTATAGTTTAACCAGTCTAAACTACCTATTTCTGTCCACACAGTGGATCCCTACAAAAGCCTTCAGGAAAGCTAGTCTAAATCTTGTCATCCATCTTTAAGTTTTGTAGTAAGAGATTGTTAGAAAAATCTCACAAGGCAAAGAATATCTTGAAGTATCCAAAACTAATTGAATGTGGAACTCAAGCCTGGGCTAGGAATCAACTATGTATCTCAAATACAATTCTTTGCATCAAGCAGTATTATGAGGACATAGTTAGATAAAACTAAAACATACTTACTTTTCGAAGATCAGCATTTAGCTGAATTTTTGTTCTTTCCATCCTTGTTGATTCTGTCCATTGATCTCATAGGAATTGGACGACTTCACTTTGTTTCTGTCATTCCTCTTCATAATTTTATCCCATACGTTTCATTTTAAGCTTGTCTACATCCCAGAGGAATCTCATGTGTCTACAGTCAGAATGTCTGTCTTTGCAAGCTGAGTTCATAGATATTTCTACCTCTTCAACTAAGACTATACTCAAATCTACTTTTTCAAATTTGAACTTCTCTTTTGAAAGACATGGCTAATGAGTTAAAATATAATCAGCTCTGTATGATACAAAGAACTTTCCTGTTTGTTTGGTTTGCTTTTTTTATCAGTTTTAGCATTCTTTCATTAGTTTTTCTTGGTTCCAGTAATCTTTTTGAAAGGGAAGAAGTGTTTTTGCATGTGGACATATGCTCCATACATGTAATGAAATAATATAGCAAATTTCCTGCAAATGTTCTACAGAAAGCCAGTAATTTGTGATGTGCACCAACAGAGGAAATAAAAGCAATTTTCTTGCTTTGAACATCTTGTATAAATTAGAGATTTACAAGACTATAAATGCAATTTCACTCTTGCAAAAAAGGACAACCATGAAACCGAGTCCAACTCTGCAGATTTGTACTATGATTTGGCTTGTCAATTGCTCAAAGATTTTACTATAATTGCATGCAGTAAGTGTTCCGGGTAGTTGTACATCTCTGATGTGTAAGTGAACACTTTCTTGTTGCCCAGCTGCTTTCAGCATGGGTAGTGGCTTTCCGCATGCTTCAGCTAGAATTTCTCTTTTCACATGAGACTTCCATTTCCCCAAGCCATGAGCACGCATGTACCACTTCCCTGTCTGTCCCCAGCCATGCCACAGGGTTCTGCTACCTAATGCATACACCTCCAAGAAGTCAATCTACCAGGAAAGTGCATGGATATTCTGGCCAGCACTGCATTCTGCAGATGATGGGAAAGAGACAAAAAAAAACAAACAGAAATTTTGAGCTCTATCTTCTTAAATTTCAGTGGTGGCAAGCCATTTGTAGCTGACACAGTAATGCAAAAGGCTGAATTATAACGACATACAATGCATTTTAAAGTAAAAATGAAGTATCCAAATGTGGTGCTTGCAGCTTTATCAGGCCTTTCTAATTTGAAACTTAATCAGCTATAGAGGAAATATCTTCCCATGTTTTCTCAGAATCCTGGCTGATGGAAAACATTTCTGTTGGAAGTGTCTGCCAAAAGGGCTATTTTCCATGCAGAAACCATACGGCATGGCTCACATGGGCATTTCATTGTGATAGCATAAATGACTGTGGGAATGGAGCAGATGAAGAGAACTGGGAATTGTGGTGAGCATTCCAACATCTGCTAAGTACAAGAAACAAAATGTGGCTGTGAGGTGTGCTCCTCCAACTAATACACACTCTTATTGCTAATAGTCAGCAAATGACGCGCAAGCCTGACAAGTCAGGAGGTTTCAACATAATTGAATATTTTCTTTACTTAATGAATGAGGAAATTACACCATGCAAAGAAAACTTACAGGGTCTCTAAAAGCACGTCCCAGAATAACTCCAGCTGTGGGATCCCTGTAGAATCCCTGTTATATTATCCTCTGCTGTGTACAGTGGGTAATCACTGCATACCAGTGTGCTGAATCCTTTAGAGTGGATGCATGAACTCCCACACACAAGTAGGGGTACTTATGCTCAGCAGGGAGTAGGGCTTCCTACCAGTAGAGATGAAGAATTCTTATTCTATGATGATTTCAACAGTTTCAAGTGTGTTAGATGTATACATATGTTGGTACATGTGCATATACACATAGGTGCTCGGTGTCTTACTGATCTCCGCGTCTACTCTCAATCCAAACAGCAATGAGGAAGTCAGATCAATGAGACCAGTGCTGGCTAATAAATGGTCCCTATTTTGGAGTATGATGCCCTCTACATCACATTTGTGACATCTGTGACTCTGAAGCATGTTGGGTCGGAAGATAATGTGTCAACTTCATTGCCATCTTCTGCTTTGTATCTTCTCTCCCTTTCTGTCTTCTAGTGAAGTTCTTACATCTCTTTCACTTCCTTTTCTTCTCCTGGGTATTTCAAATCATTCTTCTGTGCCTCTTTCCTGTTTCTTTACCATCACCCCTCAGCTTCCATCTTTGGACTCGCTCATTTGTGTTTATGACTTTCCACATTGCACCTTCCCTGTTTATAGTTCACTCACAGATTAAGCGCCACACTGCACTCTGGTGTCCTAGCAGTGATTCCTCAAAGACTGACAATGTCCACCCATAAGAAAGATTCCTACTTTCTACCAATCCATTACAAAATTTATCTTACTTTCTGTCAAATCTCATAACTTGTACAATTGGCTCTACATTTGTCTGGTCCAGTCATGATCTGTTCTCATTGTCTTCTATGGTTTTGCCTGAAATTTGAGATCACCAAACACAATTATTTACAGAAATTGATGCAAACTTTCTGGTTTTTACTGTCACTTTTTGACCTTCAGTCTTGTCCTAGAACATTTCCATTGTCATGCAGAGATTTTCACTATAAACAGTTTGTAACTCTCCGTGATATACCATGTACAACAGTAGAGATCCTTGACTACATGAATCATTCTATTTTAGCATTCGGTTCTTTTTATAAACTCCTCTTCTAATAATATTTTGCATCAACATTTGATTTCTCTATTTCTATATCTCACTGCCCTGTTTATAGTCTAGAAGGTTTCTGATAGTCAATTTATGTGAGATTTCTTAATTTGATTTTATAATTGCTACTCACCATCAGCAGAAAAGGCAATAAAAAATTTCCATCCTGTACAAGGAAACACAGACAATCAGCATCAGTATTCTGGTTTTCATTAAAATCCAACAGAGGATTTGCCACTGAAAAGCATTACTACTTTTTATAGGAAATAAAGTGGATGGGCATGTATCATTGATATGGTTCATGGAAAGCCTAATTATCGTGATTTATCAGAATTCCAACTTAATGTCCTTATTAACACCCTTAAACTATTTTACACTTCTAAGACTCTTCACTGGGTACATATATTTACTATAATTATAGAGATATTAGGAATTTTAGATGCATTCAGGGAACTTCTTTACTTTCCCACAGCTTTTTGTGAACACTGAAAAGTGTTAGCAGAGAAATTTTCCAGCTTTCTGCAGCTCTCTGTGAGAGCTCTGTTTCTCACAGAAACTATGAAAAACAGTGCTACAGTTTTGTAAGCAGAACTTCCTCTATCTTGCACCTGCAGTTGTTGTATAGTATTGTTATGATATTGTCTGGGAAAATACTCTGAAAGGTTTTAGCCAACCCGTACGGAAGGTGGATGGTCGGTGACCAATGACCTTATGCCATGCTGGTGACCCAAGTTATAGAAACTGATTTATAATTAAATAAATGGGTCATTATTGCTCCTGAACTGGTGTGTCCTTCCTTGCCACTTGTGCCACTCACAGCGACAGCTTTTTGCATGCTTATCAGAGTGTAGCAGGGTAATCCAGTGGAGAACTCAGCTGTTAGTACCAGGTTGCAGCTTTATAAAGTTGCAGAAACATGGTAATTACATTTCTGGAAACATTTGGAATGTGGGTAAAGAGCAAAAGAAAAAAGAAAGAATTCCCTATGAAATGTTAAAAAAAAAACTTGAAATGTTTCATGTTGTTCCCTTCTAAAATATTTCTTCCTGCCTATTTATTAGGATTCATAAACCCAAAATCCTCCGCTCAGTTGAAGTATTACAGCACTGGGACAGGTCTTCAGATGGGCTGCCAAGCCGGGGCCCTGCAAAAGCCCTTCCCTTAAATCTGAGAAAGCAAGGAAAGTGTCTTGGCAAGCAAGAGGCAAGTTTAGATGCTGTGTTCCCTCTGGTCTGCACCAAAATCAAAGCATCCACTTTCTCAGAGAAGTGTAGTTACTTAAACACATCTGCATTCTCTAGTGGGAATCATTCCGTGGGCAGTTTCCCAGATGTTCCCATGATGAGCTCAGTTGGTCAGAGCACAGGGCTAATAATGCCAAGGCTGCAGGCTCAACACCAGTGTGGGCTATTTGCCTAAGAGTTGGATTTGATCACGAATCAGACCTTATCCCTCTCTGCAAGCCCCTTCCAACTCAGAATATTCTGTGATTCTGTGATTTGTACACATACATAAATGTATATGTACATCAAATACACATTTTGTTTCAGTTACCCTTATTGGAGCTTATGGACAGTAGGACATTAAACTTTATTTAAGTGTTACTTACATTTGTTTTCCGTGACTGTAAATCAGTGCAGTCCTAGGAAGCGCAGCATCAGTGTTTTATAGCCTTCCTGATGAAAGAACCTTACCGAGGTAATTTGGGGGTGTTGCATCAAGATGTCCAATCCCTTTCTAAAACGAGGTCCCAAAATGACTCTCCATGTGATCAGACAAATTTGGTGAGTCATATGTAAGACATTCCCTCAAGAATTCCTTTTCCCAGGCCTCCATCAATACCCAGAAGGTTGCAGCTGCATGGAAACAGAACAGTTTGTTCAGTTCCACTTGTTTCAAGTACTGTAACCCTCCTGCGAGTAGAGTTCCCTTTGGTCTCCAGCCTAAAGCGGTTTTACAAGCAAAGAGATGCCTAAACTCCCTCTGCACTATGTGACTGCAGAAAAGGTTGAGCTACTATAGATATTTATTAGGTGATTTACTAGTATGTAGGGAATGCTGTGAGCATTTTGCTGCAAGGCCCACTTCAGTGTGGAATTCATCTGACAAAACACATGTGTCAGCAGGGTAAAGCAGTCAACTAACACAGGTCATAAGGATTGCACACAGAACATGTTTATGTCTCTCCTCTAAAGAGAGCTTGGGGTGTGAACTGTGATGTGCATTTTGAAGTGTAGATGTCTGCAATTAGGTGAGCTGGATGCTCCTGCAGTTTGTCATTCCTCCTGCTTAAAGCCTGACAGCCCCAGGCCACTCACGGAAGATCACCGGTTGTGCAGCCAGCAGTGGGGTAATGAGCACCTACCAAATATTGCTGAAGTTACCAAATCAGGAGTTTCAGGATTACTGATTCCTAATGATGACTGACAGGTCCCTATTTAATTTTGTCAGTTCAGTCCTAAAAGTTGTCCAAATTTATGTATGGCTGAATACTTGCTAATATGACAAATTCTTGAAGACCTGTCTGGCTCACAAAAAGAAAATAGTTAAAAGAGGACAGTCTCAAAACTCATCAATGAAGTTCTCTGGCCTTCAGCTAGCTTGTTCAAGTAGTCAAGTACATTTGCTTCCCAAACAGACCAGACAGATGCCTGTCATTTCCCAGCATCTCCCAGTCCCAGGAGGCCACTCAAACTTCATCTCAGAATTTAAACAGTAAGGACAGATGGCAAAGAAGCTGAAGTTACCCAGGCTTAACAGGCAAGGTAACTCACCCTATGTACTGCACCTGGCATAATATAAACCAAATGTACCCAAAGTCCTTTCCTGTCTCTGACCCTGTGTCAGCTCACTCAGCTGTAAGGTCTGATTTTTGACTGTTGCAACCCTGACCAGTTAAGACCTAATTTAAACATGAGGTATCAACTACTTTTAGGTCACTCACACACAATCAGATCTATTTTTTCCCAGACTAAGTTTTCAGCAAGTGTGCAAAGATAATGTGAGTATCTTGGAAGCTTCTTACATTATTACATTAGTTTCTTAAATCATTACATGAGTCCTGGAATACATACAATGAACAAAATCAATATACAGTCACTTTTGTGATCACTCTTTAAACAATATAGTGCAGCATTTGCCTTTTAAATTCATGTTTTGATCATGTTGGTCAGATGTGCCAGACCTGCACAGGTGCAGGCAGTTTTGTATGCAACACACAGAGATCTAGTCCTGCTACCTGCCACTGAAAAATAACACAAAATAAGTCTGTCTAATAAGAAGCACCTCATTTTGTCATGAAACTAAGCTCTGAAACTGTCATGAAACTTTGCTTTGATAAGTACTCAGGTCCCACCACTGGCACTTGAAAACATGACTTTTTGGAGTGTAAGAAGCTCTTCTTTCTGTTGTTTTGAACACTGTCCCCTTTCCAGGACTGTCATGTGGAAGCTGACACAACCTTTGAGGAAAATGAGAGCCAGGTCTACCAACTTCTGTCAGTGACAGAGAATGAGACCTCAGACACCATGTGTTCAAACACCAGCTCCAGACATGTGACCAAATGAACGGGATTTCACAGTAAGAAAGGGAATTGCTCAAGCAATCCCCCAAATAAACCTGCTGTCATTTCCCAGTGACATTTCCTAGATCCCCCAGATCAGACCTGAGAATGACTGAGGGTTTTTTCTCACAGTATGGTCACATTTCTAATGCTCATTTCAAGGGCACTGTTTCGATGTCACTGATGTTTTCTTGTAGTGCTTTTCATCATCCTGTGTAGTCGATCATGTCACAGAGCACTAATCCTTTTTTTCAATCTGTGTGGTGTCTTCCAGTTTTCCATATTGTATGATTTTGTCAACAGGTATCCCAGGCATAAATGTCTCACTAGTTTGAAACCCGGGTTACTCAGAGATCTACACAAACTGAAATGGCTGCGAGTGCCCATTTTCTCCTTTCCTGTGAAAGCACCATTCATCACCTGTGATGTGTTTGTTTCTGCACCACCAGCAGTGCATGTGCTTATGTCATTGATCTAAAAAGAAAGGAACAGGCAGTGAAGTTATGTCTGCAAATGACATTTCCCCTGTACTTGGCACTGGTGAGACTGCACCTTGAAGCCTGTGTTCAGTTTTGGGCCCTTCACTACACTATTTACCAGCTAAATTTTTTTTGGTTTTTTGGCAGAGGGGGGCAAGTATTGCTCTTGCACATTTTTGTATTGATACTGTTCAATATCCAAGTAGCTTTTCATAGAACCATAGAAGCATTAGAGTTGGATAAGACCTTTAAGATCATTAAGTCCAACCATCAACTCAGCAGCACCACCATGCTCTCCATTAAACCATCTTTTTGGTTTTCCTCCATGATCTTTTCATCCTTTAAGACCTTCAAACATCTTCATGAAAGAATCACACTTGTCAATCCCCCAGGTTAACCATGCCATCGGGATCGAAACTGGGATCTGGGTTTCTGTAGTAGGTTTCTCATAGGTGTCTTCCATGCTAGGAGTGTCTTTACCATGTTTCTAGAGCACATTCCTGAAGTTGCACAATTGGTTAGAATTACATCTCTTTGCTCAAAATGCCTACTGGGTTCTCACAATCTAAACTGGAAGTCCTTGGGTGCAACCAGCAGACACCAAGACTCCTTTAAGAAAACTGAAATAGCATTTAGTACTTGGACAATTTCCCATGCAGGTATCACTGTTATGTCTGTAACAGAAAATTACGAACATGGCAGAGCTTACAGCGTGTGGGAGGGAGATGTAAGCGTTTTCCATCGCTCCCATCAAGGAAAACAGTACCTGAAAAGTACAGTCTTGGTTTCCCATAAAAGCTGTTTTTAACAGTATCCAGGGAAATACGTTATTTGATTTCCTAGCAGAAAATTAAGGTTTTGCCTGCTAGTCCTTTGGCTCAGGGCAAAGAAAATTAACAACTTTGTGTCTTTAATGATACATTGACTCAGCCAAGCTCACGACAGGCAGCTGCTGGCATCAGAGCTGGCACCAGCAGCCTTTGGTCCAGGCTCCACAGAATGAGCACTGAAGCAATGGAGGGAGCAGGAGCTGAAATACCTTTCCAGCCTCACTAACTCCCACAGGAAACCATAGCAGGGAAAAGAAGGTCATAGCATATACAGAAAACCTACAGTAATCATACTGAGAATGTGAATTATTTCATAAACGCAGGGGGATCTTTTGAGCTGTTCAATTTAGCATCTTTCTCAGTCAAACAATGAATCTATTGCCTGTAAATCAAATACATTAATGAACTAGTATCAAATATCACTATTTGTGCTATGTCTTGCCACCGGCAATTTAAAAAAATCCACTTCTTGTGCAGTTTCTGTAAAACCTACTTTAAATTTCAAAGCAATGTAACTAAATCTAATCTTGGATTCTCTCAAAAGTTTATATTTGCATATTTCTTACTCTTACATATTGTGTTATCGAGTATGATAAAACATCGTTTTCTAACCATGATTTATTTATGAAAATCAATGATAAACAATACACTTGAGATGCTTCCCAAGAAGATCTGTAGTCAAACGTCTCTTATTGACTGGATATAAGTAAATGATGCAAAAGTTTCATTTGATATATGAATATATCTTTTTCTGTAAGGATAAAAATCCCTAATCTGTTCATTCTGTTAGACCAAGCCACTTTTAAAGGTGTGACATTTTAAAGAAAGTGTAACCTCACCGAAGTTGAACCTCACCAAAGTTGAACCTCACAGAGTTTCAACTGGCTGTCTAAAAAATACCAGTACTTTGCCAGCATAAACTTTTAGAGCTGCTTGTTCCCATGAGTATCATGAGTTTAGCAAAATTCTGCCTTCACTTTAATTTCCCAAGGAAAATTAAATCAGTTACTGTGAATGTGGGTTTATCCTAAGTATAATTTAGAGTATACAAATATACATTGCAATGTAAAATCTCCACCTAGTGGTCTCTATTTATTGTGGTACACAGATTGCACATCAGAAATGTCAATACATCAGCCTATTATTGCTGAAATGATCGGTGAGTCAAGTCATAAATAGAGACAAAATAGCACCAAAGAAAACGGTATCATTTGCTTTATTTGGTATTTACATTCATATTCAAAACTAGGTAATAAATTTAAGCTTTTTTTTGCATAAATAGATAAAGGAAAGCCAGAGTAATAGAAGACTAGCCCAGAGCTTAAGCTCCCTCCTGCAAAACTTACACAACACATGAATAAAACCACTTTCCTTATTGTTTTTCAGGGATGTTGGAGGCAATCACATTAATGCCTTAACTAATCTCACCTTCCTGGAATGCGATGAGCTCACTGTACTGTAAGAAATAAAACATATTCAAATAAGGCAACAAAACCCTTTTGAATATGTGTGGCTCTCAGTCCTCAACATAGGATTTGTCTCGATATATAAAGCCTCATCAGGACAGCTGTGCTATTGTCAAGGAAGTATTCTTTACGATTAATTGCATTATTGTATGCGCAGTCACATGGCACATTTTGGCAATTGTCACAATCACTTGTTTCAACAAACTGAATAAGAAACAGGCCTACTGTATTATTTTTGCCTTGTGATCAGATCATGAGCACCAGGGTGCTTTTTAAACTCCACTAAATCCTGGGACTTGCAATCTGATCACGAAGAAGGAACACTATAGTATGCCTGTATCTCAGCATACAGATATTTTCTCTTGTTGCATCCATTCTGCTTTCAGAATGGGTTTTCCCTTTGCTGGAAAAAACATTAAAATTAAAATACATTGGCTATCTTAATTAAAATATAAATAATTAAATATCTTGTATAGGGTAACAATTTTTATATATGTATATTCAGCTTTCTCTCATATAACACACAGGACAAGAAAAGGAGGATCATGAACATGAACAGAAATTCTACAGCTTAAGAAATGCAAAATGCTCCTTGGTGTTATTCATGTGGTATCTTACCAGTGAGAAACAGGAATTGGGACTGTATCAATCACAGTGAGACAAAAAGTAAAACAAGATAAATTTGTACATGTAGTATTTCTCTGTGAATAAGAGATCCTAGAGCATTTAATCAAAAATAACTTCATATATCTCTTTTACTTTTCAATTTGCTAGTTCTTAAGGAAAGTTTTACTTAAACAACCACTTAGTCTTGTGTGGTTTTCTTCTGCAGTGACTACAGTAACACACCTTGCTGCAGCTTGAAAAAATTAACTGGGTCCTGTGTAATTTCTAAGAAAACTAGGAAAAAAAGCACCAAGCAGTAATACTGAAACATTAAATTAACACTCAATAATAAATTGAATCAGTAGGTACTTACTGTAATATATATTTTATTTTACAGGTTTCTTCTTGGAAAGCAAATTCACTTGCTACCTGCAAACAACTTTTTGTCATTAAAAGATTTGGGGGAATTATGAGCTTTCTAAAATCTCTTTTTAAATTATGGAGTGTTAGCTCTCATGTACCTGTAATCTGTGAGTGTACTGCACCTTCGCTGCCCAAGGTGAGACAGGAGGCCACGCAGAATCAAAGGCAGAAGGACAGAGAGGGAGAAGGCAAGAGGGAGCTGCGGGCAGTGCTTAGGGGAGAGGGGAAACTTATTCCAAGATTTTGTGGTGTTTGCAACAGGCATAGTTGTAGGGGCAGAAAAACAAGGCCTCCCCCTGTCCCAGTGACTGTCAGGCTCCCTCCCTTCTGGGCATATGAGAGCCCAGCTTCACCGGAGTCCCTTGGAGCCAACAGGACATTTTTCAGTTGCTTTGGCACACACACACCAAGGGTACCCATGTTCCTTGTGAAGTCTATAGAAGGACTGCTCGGGCAGCATCTCTGTGCTTTGGAGGTGAACCAGCCTCTCCCAGGAATGGTCTGGGGAACTTAGACACCTACTGTAAGATCTGAGACCTTCACTAACCCTGGGGATAAGCGGGTATGCATTAGGTTCATCTGCATACAAAGTAGTCATGCTGCATCTGGGTTTTGGTTACCTCATTATCTGGCATGACATGTTTAGGCAGGAACATAAAACAGCTGAAGAAAATGTAGAAGCCAAAAAGAGAAGGGAAAGGTTGAAGGAGAAGGGGAGCTGACAGGGACTGTTGCGACATGAGTGATTGAAGCAGGCTGCTACTGGCTGAGGAAAGGGAGTGGAAGGAACTGATGTTACTTATTGAAGACACTGATTTGCTGGCATAATGAAAACTCATTCACTAATACCGGTCTTCAGAGGTGAATTTACTGTGGGATTTTTAAAATTTTTTTTGCTTTGTTTTTCCTTCTTCTACCTACATTAAATGTGAAAGCTTCACATCTATGTAATTAGGCTTTGATTCATCTCACCTCTCAGCAATTATTAGGTTCGTAAATTACAGAGAGACCCTCAGGCAGCCAGGTTCCCAAATTAGATACCTCAGTTGAATTAGTTATGATGAATCAGAGCTGAAATGATCCATGTTTAGCAATTGCCAAACATCAGTGCCTGCACCAACTGGCTTCAAAGCGACTTATGGATAAAATCAGAGAAAGGAAGCATTGGATGAACTGGAGCGATAATAAAAGCTAATTTTGCTGCTATTAAAATTTTAAGTAAGACAGCTTGCTTCCTCACCTATAAGAAGGAGAAAATCTCAATACTTAGAGTACTTAAAGTCGGCATATTGAAAGGGATGGGTGGAATACTAAGGGTGAATCTGACTGCTTTTGTTCTCTCAAAGGGATCTCTCCAGCAACATGATTATAGAATCACCATGTTATTTGTTTAAAGATATGAAGTATTTACAAAGCTGTGAGTTATAACTGAGAATCCCAATTGAATGCGAAAATGTATTAATTTACCTTGTCTTTTTCCTGAAATAACTACTTTTTGTAAGTAAAACCTGAAGCATTTTACTAACATAGTGCATTAAATGAAATCCTTTCTTTCCATGAGAAATACTAATTAACTACAAAAGATGTGTGAAGTATTGATTGGCATTCTGTAAGATGCTGAACATACTTCCAATTTCTCTTCCTTCAACACACCAGGGTGGCAGGCCAGAATACAAAATTACAGCCATACAGTTTGCTCAGTTTTACTGCTATTCACAAATTATAAGCCTAGGAGCAAGCAAAACACATAAATTAAGAACAAATTGCACAAGTACAGCCAGGGTACTGGGGCATATAAGGACAGAAACAAATGATGAAAAATACTTTGGAACATCTAGAAAATCATTTTCGGGTTAGTTTATAAAATACTCACTTCTCAGGGCTGAGGATTCAGCCACATTTTGGTTTTTAACTAAGCATTTTAAACAAAGCTTGAATTTTTAAGATTTCTTATTTCCTCTTTAATTTGGAAAGAATCACCCTCATTTAAAAGTCCATCTCCTCATTTAATTGGATTCAAGGTTGAAAAACAAGCCTAAAACATCTTTTTTTAAAATGTCTTTCTGTGCCGTATGGCTTTTTCTTAAAAAGCTGTCCAAAAGAAGAACCAAATGTCTTTTTTAAATTCACATTATTTTTTGTTAAGGAAAAGGAAGACATCCTGAATTAATCTGAATGATTAATCTGAACAGCTTTTCTGCAACTCATTGTTTGGTGTTTTTCTCTTCTGCTACCCAGTAAAACCACTGTGAGGAAGTCAACACACAAGGCAATACTCAGTTCCTTAGTGCAGACCGCTCTGTGTGCCCAAGGGCGGCCAGGTAGTCCATGTGTCATTACAGTAAGGGCAAAACAGGTCAGGTGTCTAGTGCTGCTTGACAACCCTACACCATCCCCTTTACAGAAAATCTTTGGTCTCTCGTGGCTCCTGTGTCATGTCTGCCTGCCCACATGGATGTCTCAGTTACCACAGGACGTGCCAAAAAATACCAGATGGAGTGTTAGTCTGGAGAGCCACACAGCAACTCAAAAGGTAGTCTAGGTTGAAAAAGCCTTTCTACAGACCCCTGTGGCTGTGTCCCCCTCTGCCTCATCCAGTCGCCCGTGTACAGGAGTCTGGCGCCATCGGAGATGCCCGTAGGTATCTATCCCCCTGGAATGTCCCCTGCTAATCCCTAAGGCCACAGGTCCCTTGTAGGTCTTGTGTCTTATCAGGCAGTTCTATATGGGCATCTTAACTGGGTGTCTCCAGGACATCTCAATTGATTTCTGATGGATAACTGAGTCAATTATGCAGCAGCTGGGCCAGAACAATTTCCTTTTCGATTCTTTGTGAAGTTGCCTTACAGCTCTTGGTTTCGTTATTAGTCACAGAATTAAATGCATCAAGTATCAGTATTCCAGTCCAGTAAGCCACCACAGGAACAAGGCAATAATGATAAGACAGGACATTGTTTTAAACCATGGAGGGAGACGTGCTCTGCTGCCATACAAACTTCAACCAGTGAGGGAAAGTGTAGCTATTTCAATCTGAGAGTACATTAACGTGACAGATTTGGTACTGCCAATGTAATAGTACCACCTGCCTGCCTGTCAAAACGATTGCCTGATCTACATTTCCAGGCGACAATATGCAGCGCAGAAACAAAGAATGTAAGACAGACATAATGTCACCCCCGAAATCTAACTGGGCTAGAATTAACCAGAACGAAGTGATTCAGTAATCATTCATTTTTCCAGAAGCACTGCTGACAGGATGACAGGCATTTTATTTCATGGGATAGACAGTATATAATAATAAAAAAAAAGAGCTTAAAGTTAAAAATCTTGGGGGAGGAAACGTCTGTTGGCTGAGGTCAGGACAAAAACCAAACCAAATCCTCAAATAAAATTTGAAATTTATGTCGAAAAGAATCTCCCCTGCATCTTCCTAGAAGTGAAACAGACAATAGAGCAGGGAATAGGTGAGGCAGGAACATCTACTAGGTTCTATGGAAATACAGGAATCTCTGACCCCAGATTAGGTATCAAACGGATATCTGCCCTAGCACCAAGACCCTGGAGCTTATAACTCGGGATTTAATCTTTTCCTGTAACAGACATGAGCACTCTTCTGTCTTATTCATAGAATTGTAGAATGGTTTGGGATGGAAGGAGACGTTAAAGCTCATTTAGTCCAATCCCTGCAATGAGCATGGACATCTTCCACTAGATCAAGTTGTTCAGAGTCCTGTCCAACTCAAACTTGATTGTTTCCAGGGGTGGGGCATTAATCACATCTCTCAGCAGCCTTGATACAGCCATAGCAATAACATTGTATTCATCCTAAGTCCCGGATAGATGCTCCACATGCATCATCACATCTGTCAAGAGGATCCCCGCAGTTCTGTTTCTGATATTCTTCAGAAATGCAGAAATCATTGTTTTCCTCCTTTCATCAAAGTAATTGCAAAGTGACACAAGCCAAGTGCCTTTTATCTAAGCAGATCACCTGTCCTGGTTATTTTTCTTTTTGGTTCAGTTGTGATGTTTCCCTTTTCTAAAACATGATCAAAGGATATTTTTTACACACTCTCTTGCCATTGCTGTGAAACAATTTCAAGTTATACCAACAGAAGCATATGAATATCATGGGGTTTGTTTCTCATGTTACTAGAGCCTCATCGACAGGAATTCAGTTTCTGTCACTCTTCCAATAATTCATGCACCTTTCCCTGAAATATCAACTGTGCAGATATTGTACCAAATCCCTTGAAATGCTATTGTACAGCAGATGAGGTGAAATTTATACACTGCAGTCCAGATATGCCAGTATCTCCACTGAGTGTCTCCCGCAATAGACTCACTCACAGGTTTCTGTCACCATTTTTGCCTCTGTCAGGTGGCTACCCTTGGCTTTGAGTATGCCAGTGGTTTCTCCTCCTGTTTGGATCACAGCTAATCAAATTAACTGTTTCCATGGCTTCTTTATTTTTCTCCATTATAGCCAAATTCTGCAAAAGAATGAAGTTCTGTCACTGTTTCTGGCCTTGCTGGGTTTGCTAATCCTTCAGCACATGCGCTCCTGCAATTGAATTTGCAGACTGAAGGTCTAGTGGGATGCTGCAGAATGAAGCTCTGCTTTCAGACTCTTCAGGAAATGCTTGCTGAATATACTCAGTACACAAAGTGTTCTTTCACGGCAGTATCACCATCGGGTTTTTTATAAAGTTGAACACTTTTAAGGCTCTCAGTGCCAGTGCTGGTTTTGCTTGCATGTTTGTAATGTTATACAAACCTTGCTTTCTTGTCTTTTGTCTTCCTCTCTTCTGATTCTCATAACAGAAGCTGCCTTTTATCTCTGCCTGTTTTGGGCTTATTCATGCTTTCAGTTCTGCATCTCCTTTGTTACTCGGAAGGCCCTCTGGCCAAGGTTTATAACAATAAGATTTTAAATCACACTGCTGTGAGCAGCTGAGCTTAACACCCAGGGAAAGAGACAAAATCCTGTGCAATGACTTCTTGTGCTGCCCTTAATGGATATCACATCATTTCAGAATGGCATAACCATAAAGGGAGTTCAGGCTAAATACACCTCCCTGCAACACAATCTTCCAGTAAAAAGCTCAGTGGGATAAACAATCATAGGATCATTCCTACTGAATACAGTCAGGAATTTTTCCAGAAGATAGTTTCTGTAAGACCTATCATCTAAGAAAAGGCTTGTTTGTGTTATTCAAAATTTGGTAACTACAGAACCCTCTGTTTCATATAATTTATTTACAAATCATGACATTTGCATGTTTTACAGATACCTGGAAATTGAACTTGTAGATGTAATTAGAAGAATTTTTCAACATAGGAGGAACCTCTTGTACATGCACATATGCAAAATAAAAGAAGGGTTAACTAAGGGAATGGGAGGTTTATATATAAATGTCCAAAACCATCCCAGGGTGTTGCCTTTCCATATTAATTTCTGAAAAAATAGATTAAATATTTCACTGTTTTACAGAGATCCTCATTTTGTTCCCTCATTTCTACATCACATCACATTACTTTTTTTTCTGGCTGAAGTGGAATAAATAAAACTGTTTGCTTGCTTGGGAGTTACTGTATCCTTAAGCTTGGCAGGCAGAAGTAGAATACTTCGTTCACATGTACCCAAAACTGGGAAGTGAGTCAAGAAACAGAAAAGTAATTATATTACTGGACATGAATAAAAGCTATCTATGTTCAGAGAGAAGATAGAAGGTGTGCTGAATAGACATCTTAATTAGCTGCCATAAAGCATGTTCTTTTCCTTCAAAATATATCACAGCTACAGGTCAGTAACACCAGGTGACTCTGAACTTCAACACCTGTGCTGTGGCAAAGGGCTTTGGGAGCGTCACTCTTTCACATTTCATGCCAGCCAGGATATATACTCAAATACTTCTTGCCTCTCCAAATGGTCAAACTGTCTTTGATGAGAAATCTTAAGGCTTAATTTTTCCTTCTGATTTTAATCTTTTAGTCTAGAATAATTCTCAAATACTTATATCTGCTTATTCTATTCCATGAATGTAAGCATCTTTTTCAACTGACTTTTCCAAGCATCTTCTTTCTTACTTTATTGCTAAAGAACTCATATTATACTCTTTAATCCACTCTTTCCTACCTCTTGAAAAATAAAACTCAAATCAGCTACTGTCCACTTACTTACCAGCAGATGCTGCATACAGTCCATAAGACCACATAAAGATCCTGACAAGGTTTGTGAAAACAAAAACAAGTGTCAGCTCTGATTATTGCATATTAGAGTGACCTGAAGGAAGTCACTGGTGACTGTGGCCACTACCAGCAGCATTGTTACGAGGGACTGAAAGGACATGAGCTGCCACCAAATGCCTAAGTAAAGCCTCCTTTGATTTAATATCTCTCACAACATGCGCCTTATATGCACTACAAATTATTTCATTAAAATTTTGTCTCTGCTTGCTGTATGTCCCTTCCAACTGAAGTAATCAGTTCTCTTCTAGTCTAGTCTAGTCTATCTCCTTTTTTTTTGGTCACAGGAGCTAATAAGGGCTTCCGTTATTTTTGAATGGTGTATTTCAAAATGTGATATTTCCAAATGATTGCACCATATCCTATCCAGCAGTTGTTCTCAAATAAAGAATAATAGAGCCAATAGAAATGGGGGTCCAAATTCTTACTTGCTGTGGCTATATCCTACTTCCTTATGGTGCAATAGCATGACACTGCTGTTGGGCAATTAACCCTCTAAAAGCATATGAGACTTATTATTAATTCCTCTCTCTCTGTTCAAATTAGTCAAACCTGTAAATTCTGCTCTTTGACTGCTTGTTAACTTCACACAGGAAAGATTTTGTCTTGCATGACTTCAGGGATGTACAGAGCAGATGTCTATGAAAGTCACTTCACTCTCTCTTTATATTCAATGAGTTTTGCAATTTACCTAATTCTGAAAAAGACATCCAAAGTAGGCCTAGTGAGTCAGGTCCCAAAGGCATCTGTTGACTTCATTGACTATAAGGACAGACAAGGCATGACTGGCTCAGGTCTTCAGCTTTGCAATTGACCAAAAACAGGAAAAAGTAATTCACCTTGCTTATAGATATGAATATGTGAATCCAAGGCAAGACATCAGAGGTCTTCTGTGTATTTATTATATAGTGCCATGTATATACTGTATAGTGCCATAGACCTGCCAGGTCTCACACACTCTGCCTGAGATCCTTTCAGCTTGTTCCTGGCTGGAATGCTGCCACTGCAATATCTCTAACCTGAGGAGTGCCCAGACACTGTCGCAGCCCTCTCCAGGTCTGGCTGCCTGTGTGCCAAATATTGCAGTGATTCAAAATTCTGCTGCAAAAGTCCCTGTGCTGGCCAGAGCCAGGGAGCTTGATTCCAGATCATTGCATGTTCACAGAAGACCCATTTGGCAACACTTCCACTCTTATTTCCTGACAGCAGTTTCCACTCTCTCATTGGTGATCAGGAGGTTTGTAGCCCCATAGAAAATGAATTCCGATTCTACAAACATGGGGTTAAATTATTTTTGAGCGCCACCCCAGGTTTGGCTAAACATGTAAGTATATTATTGATAGAGTATTTCATTGCTATTTTTCAGTAACCTGTAGAATCTATTTCTTAAATATATGCTGATTGTCTAATGGAGGTATATTTGTTCTATGTCAGTTTTTGATATTAAATACCATGGACAGCATAAAAATAAAATTGTGGAAGAAAGTTTTACCGTGCCGTATCATGGGGTTCATTGCATGCTATCTACAGAGGTGTTAGTCCTGTTGTTGACATATCTGGCCCGGGATATGTATTTCGTGATTGTCTCTCCCGTCAGTGAAATCCATCCTGGAAAGCAGCAGACAGTAGTGATTCTTCTATCTGTAAGGATCGATGGATTGCTCGTTCCAATCTGTATTTCTGAGTAAGAGTCTGGTTTTAGGTTGTGGTGGGCTGACCCTGGCACATACCAAAGTTGCTCTATCAATCCCCTTCTCAGCTGGACAGGGTGATACCAGTCAGCAATTACCATCACAGGCAAAACAAGTTTGATTTGGGGAAATTACCTGAATTTATTGCAAATCAAACCAGAGTAGGATAATAAGAAATAAACCCAAACCTTAAAAACACCTTCCCCTGACTCCTCCTTTCCAGGATCAACTTTACCCCCAATTTTCCCTCTCTCCTCCTCCCCTCCTCCCCTCAGGGGAATGGGGCTAAGCTCAGTTCATCACACGTTGTCTCTGCTGCTGCTTCCTCCTCAGGGTGAGTACTCCTCACACTCCTCCCCTGCTCCAGGACGTGGTCTCTTCCACAGGAGACAGTTCTCCACCAGTCCTTCCCACGGGCTGCAGCTCTTCACGAACTGCTGCAGCATGGATCCCTTCTGTGGGGTACAATCCTTCAGGAACAGGCTGCTCCAGTGTGGGTCCCCACAGGGCCACAAGTCCTGCCGGCAAATCTGCTCCAGCATGGGCTCCTCTCTCCACAGGGCCACAGGTCCTGCCAGGAACCTGCTCCAGCATGGGCTTTCCACAGGGTCACAGCCTCCTTTGAGCATCCACCTGCTGTGGTGTGAGGTCTTCCAGGGGTTGCAATGGGTATCTGCTCCACAATGGACCTTCACAGGCTACAGGGGCACAGCTGCTTCAACATGCTGTTCCCCACGGGCTGCAAGGGAATCTCTGTTCTGGCACCTGGAGCACCTCCTCCCCCTCCTTCTTCACTGACCTTGGTGTCTGTAGGGCTATTGCATTTAATTCTTCTCTCTGCTGTTGTTCTTCCATTATTTTTTCCTCACTCCTTAAATACTGTTATCCCAGAGGTGCTACCATTGTCGCTGATGGGCTCGGCCTCGATAAGTGGCAAGTCCATCTTGGAGCTGGCTGGCATTGGCTCTGTCAGACATGGAGGAAGCTTCTGGCAGCTTCTCACAGAAGGCACCCCTGTAGCACCCCCACTGCTACATCCGTGCCACACAAAGTCAACACACAGGTGCTGGGATCTTGACACAAATGGCTCTTTCAATGGCTCTCAGCTACTTATTGCAGTTCTCCATTCCACGGCGTTGCCATTTGGTGAACAGTTAAAAGCCTTGCTCTGCAACACAGCACAATGTGATTAAAATCCAAGTTGCACAGCTTGTGCTACACATGTTCCTCCATCAGTACTTTGGGACAGATATTTATACAGAACCAAGGAAACCAGTCTGAAATGAACACACACCTCAATCGGTTTGTCACGGCGCTGGGGAATATGTCGGTTTTTCCGTACTACGGGAGAGTTCTGCAGGTGGTCTCTGCTTCAGGTTTACTGCAGCATTTCTAGTCGGGAGACCAGATCTCTGCGGAATCACGAGCCCACCCATGCTGTGCGTTAATTGTGTTTCTATAGTAACTTCTTACAACTTATTCACATCTTGCTGTGTAATAGATGGGAACACGTGATGTATGATATATCAGCAGGCTGTGTGACAGCAGACAATATTGAGGGGCTGTTTCTAACACAAAATTGGTATCTAGATATAGATACATTAAAATCACAACAAAATAATGGAAAAGAATGCAAAAGAGAAGTGGTTGGGAGAAAGGGAAGAGAGGAAAGACTATTTCAATGCTCTTTGTTCTGAATCTTATTTCCCCACAGGTGTGACCTGGCTAGCCTCCATCATCAATGTGTTTTCATAGGTTAGCATGTTTTATTTTGTTCCATTCAAAAAAAAAATTGTCCTTCAGGCATCAGAGTTAAGGAATCACATACACAGGAATGCTGCTGTTGACAATCGATATTTTTTTCAATAGTATTCACCGATGCCACCTGCTGGAATCGTGCATTTGTCATTGAAATCCTTTCCTCATTCCAAGTGGAAATTCCAAGTAATGCTCTGTGTGTGTGACTTTTGCTGAAGATTCAATTTAAACAAAATCAATTCTGTCAGAGGAATTCTAGTTAACCATTGGTGAAGAGTAAGTATTGCTCAGAACATTTGACCTTTTCTACACTCAGAAATTGACCAAAACAGCAAATACTTGTCTACTATTCATGCCCCTGCCCCAGAGAGTCAGTTTGTCATAATCTTCATATAATATATATAGATTAAGGGAAAGGATCTTTGTCTCATTTGGTCTGTACCATCTATTTCAGGATACATCTTTGTGGTGAAGTGTTTCTTGCAGGGTTGGAAGTCTTTGGTGGGAGAAGGCCAGAATAGTCTATGCAATGTGTAAATCTATATTAATCTTGTAGGATTTAAGTAATATGTGAGCTCTGCAGAGAGGTGAATGTCTCTTTGTGCATATAAAGTCACTACTCAGGACTGCAAGACCCGAGCAGTGTTATTACTTTATTTTTAAGGCACTAAAAGTCAAGTGAAACTTCCTGTGTAAGCAACAGAGCCCAGACTGAAATAAGAATTAAATAATGAAGCTCTCAGAACAACCCTTGAAAGCAGTCAATTCAGTTTTCATTGCACCAGGTTTTATGAAGCATAGGCATCCGGGCAGCATGGGCAAGCACATGCTTATGGGGAGTATTTATGGCACTGAGGCACTTGTAAGGAAGAACAAGGCCCCGTTATTACCTATGTTTTCATAACCACCTTAGCAATATATTGACTTTATTGCATATGAGTTGCTGACCTGTTATAACTAGGAGAATCAAGCTCATAGAGAGAGAATAAAGTAAAACTTCCAGCAAACTTTTACTTTAATATTTCATAAAGATCCAGAAAATGTTTCAGAAGTTCAAGTTCACAAATCATTCTGAAGTGTTATCAAAGGTGTTTGGAAGATCCAGAAATAGAGAAAAAACAAGTGTGTGGGTAAATCACTGAAAATGAGGACCCTGAAGAGTTAACATTTTGCAGCTGAGATGGTGGGACTGAGTGCGTGCTTTAGGCCCACCCAGACTCCAAAATGTGATGGATATATTTGAACAACCACGAAGGCAGGAAGTCAATAATAAGGTCATTTTGCTGTGGCAAGGAGCCCAGCTGTGAAGTTTTGACCCAAGTATTCATTCAGCACACACTTCAGCATGGAATTTTGCCTCAAGTTATCTATATTTCCATTTAGGTACCAGAAGATGCTCTCAGATAGTGACACGGTTGACCTATTTTCCAGTACTGACCAACTCACTGGGTGCCTTAATTTGGTAGACACTGTCCTACTTGTCCTGCACAGTCCCTGGAGCCTCCTGGGTTCAGCATGTGCCTGGTGACAGCAGAGCAGGAGTCCAGGGGCAGAGGAGCTATAGCAGCTTGATGGTTTGTATCAGTGGTTTCTCTGCCTGCACCTGTGGAGGTGAAGTTGGTTCTGGCTGTTGTAGGTGCTCCTTCCTCAGACACACCAGGACTTTGGATACAGCCACGCTACCATAATGGATGGGAACGCCAGGGGAGGTGCAAAGCAGTCCCACCGTTGGTACTGCAGAAGGGGTGATCACATACTGGGGCATAAATTGAAGGCAGCGCCCCAGCAGGGCTGCTCTGCCCCCTAAAATATGTGTTGCCTCTGCAAACAGATGTGCAGGCAGCTACCCACCATCCAGACTTCATGTGCTTGCCTTGAAGAGGCAATTTCCTCCCCTGCAGCCTCTCCTGACATACAAACTTGCCGCACCTCAGTAGCAAACCATGCGCATTGCTCTGGCTAAATAGTGGGAATGGGATGCAAAACTGGTCTTGCTACTCCAGTCTGGGCACTCCCCTAGGATAATGTAGACGCAGCCTGTCATCTTTTCCTCTCCTTGACAAAATCTTCACTTAAAATTCACTTTCTCTTGAACTTCAGAATAAAGTAGAAATTGATAGTTATCCAGCCTTGTCTGCCCACCCAGATTTGATTTATAAAGACAGAAGAACACTTTTCCACATTAATTTCCAACCTGTTCCAAGAGATTAATATTTGAAGCATGTAATTTATTAAAATAAACAAATTAATTCAAATTTATCTTTTTTGGGTTTCCACTTGCAGTAACTGAACTGCCTATGACTATGAAAGAAGAAAAAAGCTATCCTTTTTCTGACTAAAATATCTCAAACATCTAAGACTCATGGTGATTTCTTAAAAGCTATTTGATTTTTTCAACTGTTTTTTTCTTTAAGTTGTGCACGTTGATGGCCCTGTCCTCCTCTGCTAAGTTGCAAAAAATGAAAGACAGATTGTTATAAAGCAATAAAGGAGGAATTATGCAAAGAACAGAGATTACAGAATCACAGAACCAGAGAGAAATTGAGGTTGGAAGGCACCACTGGAGATCTAATCAAAAATCTGAATTCAAGCTGGATCAACTAGCAGGTCTTCCAGGATCACGTCCATCTTGGTTTTGAGTATCTTTCAAGAATGAAGATGTCACAACATCTCTGGGTTGCCTCTTCCAGTGTTTGACAACTGTACAGTAACGAATTTTTATTTTGCTGACACCTAAACAGAATTTCCTGTATTTAAATTTGTGCCCATGGTCTCCTGTCCCGGAATCTGGCATGACAGAGAAAAGTCTGTCTCTGTCTTCTTTGCTCCTCCCCAACAGGTATTTAAACACACTGGTAAGATCCTCATTGAGCCTTCTCTTATCCAGGATGTGCTGTCCCAGCTCTCATCCTCTTCTTGTGTGTCTGGTGCTTCCGGCCCTGAACAATCTTCACGGACACCTTCCTTAGCCACACTTCAGTATGTTCATCTCTCCTCTGCTGGGGAGCCCTGATGTGGACCCAGCACTCCAGACTTGCCTCACCAGGGCTGAGCAGAGACGAATGATTGCTTTCCTTAACCTTGTGGAAACGCTCTTCCTATCTCAGCCTGGGAACCTTTGCTCTTTTTAACTGCAAAGGCACATTGCTGGCTATGAACCTACTTGCTCTCCAGAAGGACTCCCAAGTCCTTCAGAGCTGCCTTCCAGCTGGTGGGTCCCCAGTGTGTACTGGTGCATGGTGGATTCCTCCACAGAGGAAGGGCCTTGCTTTTTCCTCTGTTGAACCTTATGAAGTCCTTGTCAGCCCATCTCTCCAGCCTGTTAAAGTCCCCCTGAATGGCAACACAACAAACTGCTGCATCAACCCCTCCTCACTGTTTTGTATCTTCTGCAAACTCCATCCCATTGTCCAGGTAATTGCTGAAGACACTAAACAGTGCTGGATCCAGTATCAACCCCTGGATTACTTCACTAGTGACTGGCCTCCAAGCTGGACTGGCTCGCAGCCTCTGGGCAGCTCATTTTTCAGTCCACCTTACTGTCCATTTATCTAGTTCATATTTCATCAGATTGTCTATGGGACCTTACGGGAGACAGTGTCAAAAGACTTTCTTAAGTTGAGATAAACAGCATCCACAAAGGCAGTCATGTCATTCCAGAAGACTATCAAGTTGAAAACATGCTGACTGCTCCCAGTCATCTATTTGTCCTTTATATATATATAATGTTTGGAAATGGTTTACAAGATTATTTGCTCTGTCACCTTTCCAAGTACCAAGGCGAAGCTGACCGATCTGTGGTTCCCCGGATCCTCTTTCTTGACCTTCCTGAACATAGGAAGCGACATTTTCTTTTTTTCAGTCTCAGGAATGTCCCCTCATTTGGTGTTGCAAAATTTCTTCGCATATAAAATATTTGGGGAGCTAAAAATATTTGTGAGGCTTTTTTTGCCTCTAATGTCTGTAATTCTTTATAATCATTTCCATTAATTAAAAATTAGGCTATTTTCCAAATTTTTAATTAAAATAAAAGAAAATAAGATCAGAACAAACAGCTGTGCCTGGACAAGTACTGCTCAGATAATTTCCCACCATGAAGAACTAAAAGGAGAATTGCTTTTGTAGTGTGCTAAACATTTTTACTCTGTTGCTACTGGGGTCTGTTTAACAAGCTAATATAAAAAACCCTAAAGTTAGAATAACAACAACATAATTTTTTGACAGAACACTACGAATAAAATAATTTCTTGTCCCTCAGACCTAGTATGTAATCAATGACAAATGAAACACAGGGGCAGGAACTGAAGGTGAACACTGAAAATCCCAAGTGCAGTTCAATTGTCTGCAATGCAGAGAAGTTTTTTAAGGTCATTATCAGCCTGCTAGCAGCAGAGAACATTCCCCTGTACCTTTTATCAGCAAACAACTGAGCAACAAACACTTCAGCCTTAGAAATCCTAACAGGAGATAATCTAACTCAGAGACAGATCTTTCAAAAGGTAATCTTCCTTTATGTTATATTCCTACTTGAAATAGAAGATAAAATGGATCAGACAGGACTGGCTGCAATGATCCAGAGGATGATGTATTTTAAAACAAGGATTTTCAAACTGTTGCAGCAACCCGTATTATTCAGGATTTTCAATGTTTAGAGTTTTACAATAAGTATGTGCCCTTAGGATAGTTTTAAAATACTGTGTATTATTCATTGTTTGTCCAGGATAAAAACACTTGGTTTTCCTACTCTGAACAAAGGTTGTTCAGGAGGCACACTGTAATATCAACAAAGGTAATCTCAGGACAACACATGAATAATGGAACACAAAGTAAAGTTAGACACCTTCCTATCTGCATAAATCTATAAAAAGTACTTCAGTATGATAGGCAGCGGTGATGGTGGACTGAATGTAGAACTGTCTCTGCATTCAAGCACATAGATGCTTTACATTATATATCAAAAGAGATTCTCTTAATTCTAAAAAAAGGCTGTGCCAAAACATATTAATGGCTTGGGCTGCTATCTCTTATTATTCTACTCATTAAAAATCAATAATATCAACACTTTCTGTAAGGTCAAACAAGATGATTTCATTCACTGGTATGACTAGTATTTCAGTGTTATCTGTTCTGCAGCCTAAAAATGTACCAAAAACTAGCACTGAAATACCCATCACATATAAGACAAAATGCTGCAATGCTGGTTGTGCACACTAGTTGAAAATTAATTTTTCATTTAATGCCTTTTTTATAATTTGAAACTTATTAATAAAAGCAAATGTGCAAGTAGCGCAAGTATTTCCTACAAGACACCCCTCCTTCCTCGAAAAAGCTAGGAACCCCCAAAAATGTTCTGGGAATTTTCTCTGCACCTAAACCCGGAGTCTTAGAGATTGCAACCAGCCCTACACTCCCTGAAGCACAGTGTAATTGTAATACTTGTAATGGTACTATTTCATAACCTCACTGCAAGCCAAGCCAGAAAACTAAAGAGTTCAGTGTGAAAAAGGAAGATGCTCTACTCTTTCAAGGTTAAACATTTTTTTCAATGCTCCCTGCCATTTGCTGTCTTCTCTCCATCTGTGTTTTATTCTTCTATTATTTTTCAGCTCTGTTTTTTGTGCACTGATAATAACATCGTGTAACTGAATGAAATGATGCTTTTCAGAAGCTGACATTTTAGTTACTTTTGCTTTGTTTCTGTCACCACACAGAGAAAGGGGCAAGGGAATGACAATGGAGGAATTGGAGAGTAAATAATCTCGTTTGTAAAGGTTCACCAAGCAGCACAGCACAAAGGAATTAACAAAATGCTCATGGCAGCTCTTTAGCTCTTTAATGACTTCTCTAACATGTGGGGATTTTCACTGCAAGGGAAAAGGCATCTCAAGAGAGGAGTTCACTTTTATTAGAGATACTTTTGCCCTTATTGATAGCACTATTAAAGGTAAGAGCAGACCTTGGATTTTATTTCTATGTAACAATTAATGTCTCTTATACACTCCCAGAGCCCACACCTCTGCTTCAAGTGCCTTCACATTGACTGCCCTGAGCAAATCTACCATATACTCCTTCAGAGACCCTTTGGCAATAAAAACATGCCCCCAGGGTTTGTGGCATCAATTACAAGTCACTGCTGACCTTGGTCCTAACTCGTATTTCCCCCATCATGTCCTGTGACACCCTAGTACAGTTCCAGGTAACGAGCTGCTCCTGCTGCAGTCTCTCAGCATCCACACTGACCCTGGTGGTCCGTGTGTGACATACCCATGAAACTGGGAAAAGGAAGAGAGGAGAGCTGGGTGCTTCAAACAGCTCCAGGCACTGGACAAAGCACCATCTGTCAGCCTGCAATGACAGATGCATAGAACAACCAAGGAATCATGCCACCAAAACTGACACCAGCCACAATTTTGGGATCCGGCATTTCCTCATGCTTTGGGAGCATGGCTGAGGGCTGTCCAAGCACTACTAGGCAGGGAATTTACTCGCTCAGGAAGTGGCATAAGCAATATAACAAGACTTCAGACACAGCCTGTACAGCTTTAATGTTTTTACATCAATCAGCAGCAGTTGGCTGAACAACAAGGAGAGTTCGCACTGTACCTACTCAAAGAGGAGCAGAGCTGTGACCGCAGCGCGACATCCCTGTGGACCTCCAGGGTTCAAGGTAGCTTTGCTACATCTGATCCCTCCCCACATGACTGTGCTGGCCTGAAAAGATCCAGCTACCCAGGAACTGCTTGCTGTCTTGCTTTTCAGCACAAACAGTATTAAACTTAAATCATTGCAGGCATTTGACTTACGAAGAAGTCAAGAGACGAGATGAAACTAAACTTAAAATTTTTTAAATGGCATATATAGATGAAACTATACACAATTTGAATGCAAAAGAGTTATTGAATGCTGCACTTATCAGTATTTATTGTGAAGGGAAAAAGCATTAATGTAATAAATCTTAAAAGTCACCCATATATAGCCACTCAGAAACCAATTTTCTTTTCACCGTAACAGCCAATGAGAGGATTGCCAGAGCAAAGGGCCCTTTGCCACATCAGAAAAATGTTCTCTGACACTTCTGTTACAAAATACCTATTAAAAAGGAAGGAGTCCCTCAGCTTCACTTTTTGATGCTGGTTGATCTTTGATGAGATACAGTTTCCCAGATGTATAGGATTAAGTAGGAGCTGTGAGACTATGAAATCCAAAAGGGACACAGACCCAAAAGTGTGGCTCCTGATGGCAGAAGTGTTTTAACTTAAATAGCTCTCACATTTCTTCTACCGTTTCCCCTCTATAAATCAGTTCTGCACCTTGGGTAAGAAAGCAGACAAATAAAGAAATATCCTCCTATTGCTGACTACTGTAAAACTGGCCCTCAGCTCTCTAAAATCAGCTCCACTCAGCATGAGAGAAATGTTATCCCAGCACAGAAATATCCAAACAGAGCTGAGATCATACACTGAATGAATCTCCACTGCTTCATACCTACAAAGAAGTCTGTGGTCTTCTTTGGGGGTATAAAACTCCTCTGCTCTGGTCTCCTGGGATCTTTTAGTACCACTTGTTTACATCAGCTTTGGGCACATAGACAAGATGGTAAACAGCATGGTGCTAACAAATAGCTTTTAAAAAGCATGAAGACTATAAGAGATACATTTAATATGAAAATACTAAAAAATAATTTCATCCTTCCTTCACATTACTCCTTATCTGTAGATTTGAAACCCATTACTAATGACTTTTTAAACACAAAACTCCTTTTTTTCAATTCAACTATTCATCTCTTACATCACAATTAAAACTGACTATTCAAACAAGATCCTTGGAAACAGGATCTGTTTGAAAGCAAATATGTATTGTAGTATATATTGTTTATCAGAATTCCTAATTACATTTTCTAATGAAGACACAGCTACCAGACCCTTCCAAGAGGCAGATATATACTTCCGGTCTTCTAATAAAGCACAAAGCATTGAATAGTTCAGCTCAAAAGCTTTAAAATAAAAGCTACGAAAATATTTAAGACAAGTTTCAAAGACTTCCGCGACAATGGCAAGGGGGAGAGAATCAGAAAAGTAAAAGTAAGGAAACTCAGAGGTTGAAATAAAGACAATTTAACAGGTAAAGCAAGAGCCACACACACTAGCAAAGCAAAACGAGGAATTCATTCTCTGCTTCCCATGGGCAGGGATATGTTACTCATCTCCAGGAAAGCTGTCTCCTTCATGTGTAGCAGTGGCTTGGGAAGACAAACGCCATCACTCCTAAAATACCTCACTTCCCTCCTTCTTCCCCCAGCTCTATATGCTGAGCATGACACCACATGGTCTGGGATCTCCCTTTGGTCAGCTGGGGTCAGCTGTCCCAGCTCTGTCCCCTCCCAACTCCATGTGCACCCCCAGCCCACTCACTGATGGGGTGGGGTGAGAGGCAGAAAAGACCTTTACCATGTGCAAGCCCCACTCACCAAAAACAAAAACATCCCTGTGTCATCAACACCATTTCCAGCACTAACCCACAACACAGCTCCATACCTGCTACTGTGAATAAAATTACCCCAACCCCAACCAAAACTAGCACACATATCGTCTTCCTTTCAAAAGAGCATCTTATGACATTATTTTTACGTGTCAATTTTGCAAGAGTATGGAAGTTTCCAGTTTTACTTACATTACATTCAGCTTTTGAGAAATCATAGAATTATTTGTGAAGCTATCATGAGCAAGCTGTTAATCTCCTCCTAATTTTTTAAACAATTAATCTAGGCAATTTAAAAAATCTTGTTTAAAAATCCATGTCCTTCGTCACTGTGGGTAGGCAGACCAAGTTCTTTAGAAAAGTGTACTCTGAACTAGGTCAGCACATTTTGAGAAACATCTTGATATCTCAAAGAAATATTGTTTCTGGTTTCAGAAAGCAGAAGCTGAGAAGAAATAAAATGGATATAAAATTTGTGTCATTAGTACTAAAACTATTAATATTACTTAAAGTTATAGTGTTCCTAACAAACAGCCTATAATCTAACATAATATGACTTTTAGTCTTATTATTCTGGTATATAAAAAAAACCCCACACAATTAAATTTAGCTATTTAGGGTTCAGCTTCAAACTATCTAGACTTTCTGACACCACTGATTGAAATCAGTGTGATTTAGAAAGGACATCCTTGATTTTCCTGAAATCACTAAATTGACCATATTTATGCTAGGACCTTTTAGACACAGCCCTTGATCTCAGAATACATAAAAAGTAGGAGTTTTATAATGCCAACACCATTAAACCACATATGAAACATAAGTTTTGCCTAAGTTTACCCTGCAATTAGGAAGACTTAGGAATAATACAGAGTAGCAAATCTCTAAATTACTAGTTCACTCAAAGCATCATCCCTATTCCACAGGTTTTCAGCACCCAGAACTATTTTGTTGCACTACAGGTTTGTGTGCTATCTTCAGTTTTGAAAAGCAACTGTTTTCTGTACAGAAAACCTATATTCTTATGTCATTCTGAGCTGTGAAATATCCCTTCAGTTGTTCAAAGTCCTAGTCTTGGCTTTTTGGTAGCAATAAGCCTAACCAATCTCACCAAAAAGTCAAATTATGCAGCAAGGCTTGCACCTGGCAGTATATATGGAAGCCAACCCACAAATAAATGCAAAGAAATTTGGGCAGAAAGCAGACAAATACTCAGGCTGGCACAGGAATCAGTACTTTATAACTTTATTAACTCAGCAGTGACCATATGAAATCTGATTAATTATATACATTCACTGGCTCCTTTAGGCAATGTGGTTCTGCACAGATTCATACTCAATGCTCATTAAATCCACAGCCCAACATCTATTTTGGCCATGAGTGAAGGGTAGCAGTGATACCCCCACTCTCTGGTTGTGAATTCCAGTTGTGGATTCTGGTTATACAAGCAGCTGACTTTATCATGATTTACCAAAGTGGAATGTCTCGCTCTTATTGCTTCCCTGCTCTTCCTCCTCTGCCCCTCTTCAGTGCCCAGCTATGTGGCCCCACTTCTTTTGTATTAGCTCTGGCAAACCCCCACTAAAATTAAATTCCAAATGAGCATTAGGACTTCTAAAACCTGAAAATGTGCACATGAAGAATTCTGCCAAGTGAGTCCTTGCCAGAAAGGTGGAAATTCAGCAGTCCAAACATAGGTGTCTAGCACCATTTGAGGAGCCTAAGTTTGGTCTCTGGAAGAGCAGGCATCCATGTCCCCATCCATACCTGCCAACTCCACACAAATGTCTTGGCTGCCCCCGGGTTTCTCAAAGGGCACCAGACATATGGGCTAAAGCAGATTAATCCCACCCAGAGTGTCTACCACGCAATCAAGAACAACTTCCTTTAAGGTGGGTCTGTAATAAAAAAGGTAGCTGTTGTTAAGTATTAATTTTATCCCATAAAAAAGCTCTAAAAACGATGCTGCCCTAAATCTGTGTTTAAAAAACTCCACAATTTTTACCTATTTAAGCACATTCATGACTTTTTAGGTTTGTATTTTCTGTCAGTAGCCCTGAAAACTATGACTCCTATAACGAAGACTGCATTGCATAAGAAAACAGAGCCTTTGATAATAGCCAGTGTTAATTTAGGATGGTGACACACTACACATTTATGTGAAATGAGCACAAACAACAGAGAGCATGAGATTATTATAACCCTGTGCCTCATATGGTAACTTCAGGTACAGAACTAATGACATCAGAAAGACAGCCTAGAAACTTATGCTCCACATCTGGGTCTGAGGAATAAACAGGAATTTCTGACAATTTCTGAGGAAGCATATGTACTCCTGCCCATTTTCACCTGTTCATAAAAGTTAAAACCATGCTTCTTGATTTGCACTGCTTCATCCTTGCACTCACAATCACTACTTCACACTTAGCAAAGGTGAAATTCACCACTTTCTGTTTTGTAGTGAAAAGTACTGTATAAGGAGGTAAATCCTTTACACCAGAGGGATGTAGAGAAACAGGAGGCAGGAGGACATAGCGGGTTGTAGAATTGATTTTCACCCAGATAAATGAGAACCAAAAGCTACAACAGCTGCTGAAGCAGACCATATCAGACCATATCACCACCCTTCCAGCGCAGAGGACTCCCAAGTGCAAAGCAAAATGTGGTGATCTGGTGCTCTTACAGCTCACCATGAGCATGGTGAGACAAAAGGCTGAAAAGACACAGGGCTTGCAAGGCACTTAAGTATTGCTGTTTACTGTTATGAAGAGCTGCCAGTGTTATTAGACAAATCATAGAAAATAAGGCCAAAAGAGTTCAGCTATACTCCATTTCCTTCCTCTTCCATGCAATAACCTTTCTTGCACAAATTCCAGTCCAAGGGCACACATGCCCTTGATATACGCAACCAACACATTTCAAAGCCATCAGGGGCTAAGGCTGAAGCCTGTCCACTTTATGCTACCTTTCCAACTTCTGCCTGTTTGTCCAACTGATTTATTGGGACAAGTGTTTTGCCCTCAGGTGAAAAGCCTCTCCTGCTTGTTGCTTCACTATTTAGTATATGGGCAAAACAGTTTCATCACTCATAATAAATTTGAAAAAAAAGTAAGCCAAACTTACTGCTTGTAAGCTGCTTAAGTCACCTGGATTCTAAGCACAGACATGAAAGCAAGGTCTGATTATATCCTACTTTCTTTCTACAGTTTCGGGAAATGTGATGATGTTTCAGGCAGCAAAGGGAACTAGTTTTACATGAGCAGCACACACATACATGCATTTCAACCACTGTTCCTCAAGTAGCCTCATCATGTCACCTCAGTCCTGTATTTTCTAGTAAGATCTTTAATTCATTAAGAAGGTCTCACCTCCCACTTTGGAGAAGCTTTGTTTCCACTGACGTAACACCTATGAAGAACAAGCAGCATATGCTGTGAAATGTAAGTGAGAAGGGCCTCGTACTGGCTATTTGACTCATTATGCAATAATATCCAGCCAGCCCTCACACTACTGAGACAGCAGAACATTTGATTTGAGACATAATAAGAGGCAGAGACAGCATTTGTTTCTAGAATTTCAAAGAGCCCATGTGTTAACACATACTATGCTTATTACCACTCTTGACAGTCTTCAGGTGAGCATGAGAAATCTTGCTTCTAAAATTAGGGTCTCCAGTGTCTCCAAAATCTTAACAAGTGAAAACACACCGGATTTGTGTGCCATTATCTTGGTCATGCTGCTACACACAAATCCAGTCAAGCAGACTACATTTAGATTCCCGTATGTCTTGTCCAAGGCACAGCTATGTCATTCACCAGTGCAGATCAGGGAAGCAACATACAGATGAAGCTGGTGTAGTGCATATTTAGTGAGTAACATCTTCTTCTGTATGCTTTGTCAAATGTTCTAAAGTGGGGAAAATAATTTCTGTGCTTGGTCTAGTATCGTAATTCCTGTTAAACAACTATAAATGCTTCATTAGGGTTTATTTCCAAATCACCTGTGACCCTATTCAAAATTGCTCCAAATCAAACCATGCTATTAGAGAAATCATTTGTGCAAAGTGTTATAAATCATTGCCTTTTTGCACCCCCTTTGCACTGGTAAAAATGACAAAGAGAGGCAAGCAGCCACGGAGAACTGCACTGAATGCTTGAGTCCTTCAGAAGAGACAAGCAATTACAATCTTACTTCTTCAGACTTTGGCAACCAATTTCTACCTTTCGGTTCTCCTGCCAGAAAAATCAGTATAATTAGATGCAAGTGCACAGCAAACAGTTTGAGGAAGGCATCTGAAGGGCGTGTAGGCATCTGAAGGACAGCAAATGTGAATACATCGAGATGGTGCCTCACTCCATGAACCAATGAAAGCCATTTTCAAAATGCATTTCCTCCATTATTCCCCAAGGATGAATCTCCATGTGGCATGTTTTGCAACTGGTGTTTTGCATTTATCTAACTTACTCCCCTCCTCACTTCTGACAGATGCCAAAGTAGTTCCACCATCACCTCCCATTCAGTCTGTCCACCCTCAGCCCAAACAACAGAAACCGGCAGAGGTCAGTTCAAACATCTCACAAGTGAGTAGCTGCCACAGTCCTGCCTGATATCTCACTGTTGGAACAAGACACTCTTGGACAAAAGACTCTGCTGAGAAATGCAAACTTTTAAAAGGTAAGATCCATTCCAGACACTGGAAACAACTGAGACTGTATTTAAGAATGTAATTTCTATGCATTCCTGTGATCCTGGCCTTCACTGAACGGAAACAGGATTTTCTTGGATCTAAATTAAAAGAAATAGATGAGCTCTGCTTAGTACAAAATTATGTAATTGTAGATATTCACACTTTGCTTGAAAATAGTTCTCAATATCAGGAGACAAAGGAAGTTTTAGTTCTTAGCACTAAAAACTTCCTCTTTTATCTCTGCTAATGTAGCATTCATTATCTTAAGAAAAAGGAATTTGAAAAATCGTATATTTAACAGAACTTGTCACAACTGAGCAAAAAGTTGATCTCTGAGTGTTACCAAAGTGTAAGTAAACGTAATGCAACAGCTGAAGAACATTTGTTCTAGGTACACTTCGAAAAACCAGGCAAGAGTCAAGCAGAAAGGTGCATAATGTCCCTATCATCATACCAAATCATTTGAATATGTTAATTTTGAAATTTTCTGAAAGTTTCCCTTGTCCTTCATTGTTGATAGGCCATTAACTGAAGAAATGAGAAGAAGCAGAGAAGTTGGGTAAATAAAGTCGTGCTAGTTGAGTTGCTCTCTCTTCCAAAACACAGTGTGACACTATTCTGCTCTCAGGTGTGTCAAAATGCCCAAACTAGGAGAACTACTTGTTATTAATATAATCAAACTAATAAATTATCATTTGCAACTCCAAATTACTTTTCCAGACATTCATTTCAAACATGTTTCCTTGTTTCCTTGGAAACTGAGAAGTGAAGAAACCAAATGAATGCAAACTGCTCTTGCACATCACTCTCTGTCAGTGTACAAAATTCCTTCTCATTAAAAGTTGTGCTATAAAATTTCTGTTACGTGTATCTTCCAAATATCTGTTAAGTCATCAAAATAGGCATCTTTAAGACCAAATGATGCAGAGGTCAAATGTTAAAAGCTTCCTACTCTAAAATATACTGAGCTTTAGAGAGCTTCCACACAAATCACGTGAGCTTTACGAGTGTGCAGGCCAGCTCATTAAATGACAGCCCAGGTCTCAGTCCTGCAGCCAGCAAGAATGCACACCTTGTGAGTAATCATTTCAGGAAGGAAATTCAGCTTTCAGCATTCTTGTAGGAACACAGGCACTCTAAATTGCTTGCAAGGGACTTAAGTATTGCTATTTACTATTATGAAGAGCTGCCACTGTTATTAGATAAATCATAGAAAATAAGGCCAAAAGAGTTCAGATATACTCTGTTTCCTTCCTCTTCCATGCAGTGACCTTTCTTGGACTAATTCCAGTTCAGTATTTCCTCCACATCAGCTTGTCTCCTTCACAATGTCCTTCGATTTTCCACTTCATACCCTGGTCCCCACATGCAGTAAATCAATACTTTTTCCCACTATAGCCCCCATGGTATCTTCATCATCATTTCCCTTCCTGGTTTTCATGGGGGTGGGGGGCACTTGAGTGACATACAATTAATGCTGGCCCTTTCCAGTCACTGTCAAAAACATCACAACCTGACTGTCTATTTCCTATTTTTGTCTGCTTCTAGTGTTTGTCAAATATGGGACACAGAGACATAGCATATAATGTGTTTCACTTTTTAATAAAGGCAAGTATTTCAAAGAGTAATAGATAAATAAAGCATTATGTTGTCGTAGCTCCCTTCTTCTACACCCAAAAGGACAGATGGGACAGAATAGCCTTCTACAGGATGTCACTGGTTCTCAAAACTGTCTTCTACAAGCATTAGAAAATCAGATTTTCTCTAACCCATGGCTTTAAGAGATATCCTACTAAAATGTAATTACAAAATCTCACTGCCCTGAAGACACAAGGGCTCACCCAGTCTTTTCTAAATCACAATTTTCACTCTGTTCTTCTTTTTCCCTTGAATGGTAGAGACTTTGTCCCAGCACTCACAATCACCATCAATCCCATAATGGCTCAGCTGCATTGGTTAGTGTACTCCAGGGAATCAGCCAGGATTTAATTTATTGCCCTCTAGAAGATGAATATTGTGTAACCTTTAAATTAGGTTACGGTATAACCTCTAAATTCGTGGTTCCCGGTGGCTTTTGAAAGTCGTGTGTAGAGATTTAATTGGGGTTCTCATGCAACTTTACACCCCTACAAAACTCCAAGATGTTTTCCAAGAGCTTAGTCTCAACCTGTAAGATGGCACACCTTGCAAAGACATTGTAGGTGCTCAAGGTAATGACAATGTTTTTCCTGTATCTCCTCAGAATGCCCTTCCTTTTCTAATGAATTGTTATAAAAGTCAATATCTATAATGAAGATTCTGATTTTTCTTATAAAATAATCCCCAAGATACAGGTCTGGGTAGATGAGATGCCTCCAGAGCAAGACAAACAAGTGACATCATGTGCAGAATAAAGGGATGCATTGAGGAATACAGTAGAGCTGGTTAATCAGGAAAAGGGAACGGAAAACGTGAACCCACAGTAAGGGGAGTACAGTTCTCAGGTGTAAGTATTTATATGCACTTTTCCTAGAGAACATCAAAGATGAGCTTTTAGGGAAGGCTGAAGCAGTGAGGTAGCTGATGGTGTAGAAAACACTGTTACCTCCTCACTCTGAACGCTCTGACATTGACCCAGAACATTTAAGAGCTTGCACTGCAGAATGCCGAGAGCACTAAAAGGCAGGCGGAGGTCTGTTACCCCACTCTCCCTTAATGGCTCTGTGCTGCCTGGCAGTAATGCACAGCACAGATGGTGTATGGATGATATAGAGACAATACCTAATTTTTCACCAGCCTGCGACACCCTGTTAGATACATCCTTCTTGGATAAAGAATTACCATTCATAATTACTGAGATTCACGATGATTTAGGTCCCACAGAGGTGTCTAACTGTAATATAAATATGCTTCATAATAGACAACAAACTAACGTGAGCCATATGTGGTCCAGTTTTAGCCTGGAATCAACCCTAAGTGATGTAGGGCTTGTCTGACTTATTTTGTTATTCTGTCCTTTTGTCTGTCAGTCCATGCCCTTCACAGATTTTGAAGCCTTTGCCAGTTTGACAAGTCAAGTGGAAAACTGGGATACAAATCTCAAAGACACTGTATTTTCTGAAATTTCATGAGAATTCAAAGAGTAGAAGAGACACCTCAATTAGTCTCTTCACTAATGTTGCCATTAATTTCATAGTTTTACTTGAGCCTCTTACTAATTTGGGAAGAGTAATGACACATCTCCTGACTGGTGGTTCTGCACATGGATGTCAGCCCAGCACAGAGGCAGGAGGAAAAAACTACAGGTGACTTTGGCAGGAGGGAGAGATCCAGAGGACTCAGTGGAAATAAACAGGGAGAACGAACACCCCACCCTCCCTAGGCAACCAGGCCTCATTAGCTATGCTACTTAACGAACAGTGTGTTCCTTGCAGGAAAAAGACATCAACCTGCTTTTACAAGCCTATCTGCCTAAAGCTGAGTAGAAGTTGATATATATCTTAGTATTTACAGCTGATAAACTTTCTACTTCCCAAGCAAACAAATTCACCTTTATAAGAACAACCTTCTCATACCTGTCTGTATTCCTACGGCTTACAAATTATCTAAAGCGACATGAAGGGGTTTAAGTCTTTCCTGGTTGACTCCTTTCACACATACTGTCACCTTCTAAGTTACCTGACATCGCACACTTAAAACCCCATCCTTCACCATCCCCGCGGCGAGCAGATAATGGAGCGCTGTTCTCCCCGGGATACCTCTCAGCAGCGGCACCGCGTTCCTGCTCGTCCAGATCATAGCGCAGAGCACTCACTGCAGCTCCTCTTTTTTTGGGACTTCACTCAACCCTTTCCGCCTTATTTTAGACCCGCTCCCCAACCAGGACTTCAGTTTAAGACCTCCTTGCTGTCAGGTACTACCGGCACTGCCGCTTCCCTGAAAGTCCCCCATTTTACACCCTTTTTTCTATTTCGCACACCGAGCATCTCTCCTCACGAGCGGGGTTGTCTGACCCGGCACACTTGCTGCGGAGAGCGGCGCTGGGATCCTGTGACACAGAGGGAACCCGCCCGGCCTGCAGCCGCTACCGGCGCTGCCAGCCGGGCTCCACAGCCCCACTGCCGGGCTCCTGCCACCTCCTCCCGAGAGAGCGGCGCGATCCCTGCCGGCTCTCCCGGGAAAGCTGCCTCGCTTTCCTGCCGCGACGCCCAGGTCGCTCCGCGTCTCCTCGAGGGGCAGAAGCCGGACGCGCCGGCCATGCCCGCCCGCTCCCGACACGGCACAGCCCGGCACGGCCCAACGCCCCCCTCGCCTCTCGGGGCGTCCCGGCGGGGAGGAGCCCACGGAGCTCCGGGCGGGGCGGCGCGATCTCGCCGCTGGCTGGGACTGCCCGGAGCCGCCTCCGCTGTCCCCATCTTGCCCCGCTCCGCCCGCGGCGGCGGCAGGAGCAGGTGAGAGCGGGGCGGTGCCCGGCTCCGCTGGGGGAGGGCCCGGCCGGTGGCGGCGGCTCCCGGTGGCGAAGGAGGGGCCGGGTGGAGGGAGGTCGGGCGGAGGGAGGCCGGGCTCAACTTGACAGCAGGGAGGGAGCGAGGGCAGGCGGCACCGGTGGCTGCGCTCGCCGGGCGCGGGTGAGTCAGCGGGCGGGCGGCGGCGCGGGGAGGGCAGCGGGCAGCGGGC